>VFSX01001063.1:0-14494 GCA_016618255.1 Chlamydomonas sp. UWO 241
TGGGGGAGAAGGGACCCTTGGTCCCTTGAAGAAGCGGCTCAGCCGCTTTGAGAGTCAGACAATATCCCGACATTCCTGCCGGGATAATGGGGGAGAAGGGACCCTTTGTCCCTTGAAGAAGCGGCTCAGCCGCTTTGAGAGTCAGACAATATCCCGACATTCCTGCCGGGATATTGGGGGGGAGAGAGGAAAGGCTTAGCCTTTACTACCTTCTCCCCCATTATCCCGACATTCCTGCCGGGATAATGGGGGAGAAGGGACCCTTGGTCCCTTGAAGAAGCGGCGCAGCCGCTTTGAGAGTCAGACAATATCCCGACATTCCTGCCGGTATATTGGGGGAGAAGGGACCCTTGGTCCCTTGAAGAAGCGGCTCAGCCGCTTTGAGAGTCAGACAATATCCCGACATTCCTGCCGGTATATTGGGGGGGAGAGAGGAAAGGCTTAGCCTTTACTACCTTCTCCCCCATTATCCCGACACTCCTGCCGGTATATTGGGGGCTAGAGAGGAAAGGCTTAGCCTTTTCTTCCTTCCTTGGTCCGTGGAAGAAGCAGCAAGGCAGCTTCTTTTGACTGGGGGGGTGTCTCTTGTAACTATTGCTTTTGAGGGATTGGACTCTATCATACACTCAATCTACTGGCAGTTTCACAAAAACCTAAGCATTTGGTTAACCGAGATAAATTAAATGCATCCGCGTCGAGTCTCTGAGGAGCATAGCGGTCTTCCTTCACCACCAATATACCGTCAAACCTGACGGTATCTTGGTGGTTAGAGAGAAAAGGCAAAGCCTTTTCTTACTAATGCAAGCCGGCTGTGCCTAGCTTACAGCCCCCCTTTTTGACGTAGGGGGGTTTGGAAGAGCCTAGGCTTTCCTGCTGATTGACCTAGCAGTGGCAAGAAGTCTAAAACGGCTTTAAAAAGCTGATGTTAATAGCATCTACTTTGACTGATAGGTTATTCCAGCATATAGCGAATTTTAAGGAGGGCCCTGGGAGAGCCTACATTCCTAAATAGCTTGACTATTTAGGTAGCAAGCTTAAAGCTTGCTTCCTTATGAGAGATGGAGCTTATAAAGCATTTTAGGATGCATGTGAGGAGCAAGCTTAAAGCTTGCTTCCTTATGAAAGATGGAGCAAGCTTTAAGCTTGCTTCCTTATGAAAGATGGAGCAAGCTTTAAGCTTGCTTCCTTATGAGAGATGGAGCAAGCTTAAAGCTTGCTTCCTTATGAGAGATGGAGCAAGCTTTAAGCTTGCTTCCTTATGAGAGATGGAGCTTATAAAGCATTTTAGGATGCATGTGAGGAGCAAGCTTAAAGCTTGCTTCCTTATGAGAGATGGAGCTTATAAAGCATTTTAGGATGCATGTGAGGAGCAAGCTTAAAGCTTGCTTCCTTATGAGAGATGGAGCAAGCTTTAAGCTTGCTTCCTTATGAGAGATGAAGCTTATAAAGCATTTTAGGGTGCATGTGAGGAGCAAGCAAGGAAGAATCTGCTCAGCAGATTCTCTCCTGCCCCGGGAGTCAGGGGTTAGAGTGCACTCTTGCCCCGGGAGTCAGGGGTTAGAGTGCACTCTTGCCCCTGACTCCCAGGGGAGAAGGTTTGCAACAGGTTCAACTGTATTGAACTAAAACGAATGCGATAACCTAGTTGTTTTTTTGTTTGACGGTTTTTTAAGGTGGTAATTAACCCGAAGTGTTTTAAAATGAGGATTTGAAGACGCATCACTTCTTCTTTTGTCTAATTTTCAGTACAAATGTAGACAGTTCCTTCTCCCCGGGAGTCAGGGGTTAGAGTGCACTCTAATCCCTGACTCCCGGGGCAAGAGAGAATCTGATCAGCAGATTCTTCCTTCTCCCCGGGAGTCAGGGGCAAGAGAGAATCTGATCAGTAGACAGTTCCTTCTCCCCGGGAGAATCTGATCAGCAGATTCTTCCTTCTCCCCGGGAGTCAGGGGCAAGAGAGAATCTGATCAGCAGATTCTTCCTTCTCCCCGGGAGTCAGGGGCAAGAGAGAATCTGATCAGCAGATTCTTACTTCTCCCCGGGAGTCAGGGGCAAGAGAGAATCTGATCAGCAGATTCTTCCTTCTCCCCGGGAGTCAGGGGCAAGAGAGAATCTGATCAGCAGATTCTTCCTTGATCATTGTCAAAATAACCGTCTCCCTTCACGTAAAAAGCTAAATACACCGCACCTAAGTATTGACTTAAATACTCCTCCGATGGCAAATATTTGGTTGAGACGACCTTATAATCCACCCCTGGAAGAGTGGATGTCGGTGGCCAGTCTTTGACTGGTTTACCTCCCGATGTAATTTCAAAAGAATACCTAAAAGATGTCATTTCTGTGTAAATCGGATGAGATGTCGTACAAAACCAATATTGTGTCGGATTATCCTTAGGATAAGGTGTCGTACAAAACCAATATTGTGTCAGATTATCCTTAGGATAAGGTATCGGCTTCGAAGCGGTTGCAAACACACCTAAGACTGTTTGTTTCACCCACATACTCCAGTCTAAAAAACAACTCTTGTCCTACCCTCCCCAGCTTCCCATAACAAGGAAGAAAAGCCAAAGCCTTTTCTCTCTTGCCCCCAATATCCCGACATTCCTGCCGGGATATTGGGGGAGAAGGGACCCTTGGTCCCTTGAAGAAGCGGCTAAGCCTTTACTACCTTCTCCCCCATTATCCCGACATTCCTGCCGGGATAATGGGGGAGAAGGGACCCTTGGTCCCTTGAAGAAGCGGCTCAGCCGCTTTGAGAGTCAGACAATATACCGACATTCCTGCCGGGATATTGGGGGAGAAGGGACCCTTGGTCCCTTGAAGAAGCGGCTAAGCCTTTACTACCTTCTCCCCCATTATCCCGACATTCCTGCCGGGATATTGGGGGAGAAGGGACCCTTGGTCCCTTGAAGAAGCGGCTGAGCCGCTTTGAGAGTCAGACAATATCCCGACATTCCTGCCGGGATATTGGGGGGGAGAGAGGAAAGGCTTAGCCTTTACTACCTTCTCCCCCATTATCCCGACATTCCTGCCGGGATAATGGGGGAGAAGGGACCCTTGGTCCCTTGAAGAAGCGGCGCCCGACATTCCTGCCGGGATATTGGGGGAGAAGGGACCCTTGGTCCCTTGAAGAAGCGGCTGAGCCGCTTTGAGAGTCAGACAATATCCCGACATTCCTGCCGGGATATTGGGGGAGAAGGGACCCTTGGTCCCTTGAAGAAGCGGCTGAGACGCTTTGAGAGTCAGACAATATCCCGACATTCCTGCCGGGATATTGGGGGAGAAGGGACCCTTGGTCCCTTGAAGAAGCGGCTAAGCCTTTACTACCTTCTCCCCCATTATCCCGACATTCCTGCCGGGATATTGGGGGAGAAGGGACCCTTGGTCCCTTGAAGAAGCGGCTAAGCCTTTACTACCTTCTCCCCCATTATCCCGACATTCCTGCCGGGATATTGGGGGAGAAGGGACCCTTGGTCCCTTGAAGAAGCGGCTGAGCCGCTTTGAGAGTCAGACAATACCAAAGGTTTTTGTGCCAAATCATAGGCTTTGGCCTTAAAAGTTAACTCCATACGAAAGTTACCAGTCATTGGTTTCAATTTTTTGATTTGACGTCCCATATTAGGGTTCCTTAAATGGCCATCACTTAACATCAAACCGACTATTGCTAACCTCAAAACCTCCCCTGTATAAGGGGTTGGCGAAGCCTCTGCATCGACCCCGACGTGCGTTTCGGAGAGACTTTTGGTAGTATAAAGCCTATTCTTTGGGAAAGTCTAACAGTCATAGAAACTGTGGTTAACCCTTAGAGGTCCCAAAACTATCTGCATTGTATGCCACATTTGAAGCACATTATAGGTTTCCGTTGGAGACCTTATAGCTTCACATCCTAATAAATACCTATATAAACTGTCATATAAGGTTGCTTCCCACCCTTATAAATACCTATCTTTCATATAAGGTTGCTTCCCACCCTTATAAATACCTATATAAACTTTCATATAAGGTTGCTTCCCACCCTTATAAATACCTAAATAAACTGTCATATAAGGTTGCTTCCCACCCTTATAAATACCTATATAAACTGTCATATAAGGTTGCTTCCCACCCTTATAAATACCTATCTTTCATATAAGGTTGCTTCCCACCCACCCTCCATTGCGTCAGCCAACCAGACATGAAATAAAATCTGGGCGCTTTTACCCATGGCACCAACAAGTACACAAAGGACAATAAACATACTAATAGAGGATGTTTCATTTAATAAGACTAAATCATACTCTAAACTACCAGTATAGTACCAAATCCATAAAACACCCCATAAAAGCATTCCATCGCTTACACGATTGACTAAAATTGCTTTTTGGGCGCTTTTGACGGCAGCTAAACGATGAGAGTAATAACCAATTAATAAATAAGAACAAATACCAATACCTTCCCATCCTACGAACATGACTAAAAGATTGTCACCACATACGTAAACAAGCATGAAAAAGGTAAATAAAGATAAATAAGACATAAATAAAGATAAATGAGGATCACCACGCATATAAACGGTTGCATAAATATGAACCGCTAAACTCACACTGGTTACTGTAAATAACATATGTGCTGTTAATAAATCATAATAGAAAATCCAAGATACTGTGACAGTACCTACTTCAAACCAAGGTCCAAATAAATCTAACCATACTGGAGCGCCTCCAATATAAAGATCGACCCAAATAAAAGCACTACTAATAAATGCAATTGTTAAGCTTAAAATAGAAAAAACCACAACACCACGATGACCTAAATTACGAGAAACCATTGGTAATGCACCACAAAAAACACTACTCATTAATGTTGCTAATAAAGGCATTAAATACATGCTTTATTATTTGTCTACTTTCCACCTGCCTAATCCAAACGACAAACCCCCCTCTAATACCCCGGGATTAATGCCGTGGTTAACAAGCTCCAAAACAAGACACTAACAGGGATGGCGAAACGCCATCCCTGTTAGTGTCTTGGTTTTCGCCATCCCTGTTAGTGTTTTGGTTTTCGCCATCCCTGTTAGTGTCTTGGTTTGGATTCCTCCCCCTGCAAAAAGCAGGGGGAGGTGGCAGAGAGACCTTCTCCCCCAATATTCCGTCATACCTGCCGGCATTCCCCCGGCTCTGCCGGCATTCCCCCGGCTCTGCCGGCATTCCCCCGGCTCTGCCGGCATTCCCCCGGCTCTGCCGGCATTCCCCCGGCTCTGCCGGCATTCCCCCGGCTCTGCCGGCATTCCCCCGGCTATGCCGGCATTCCCCCGGCTCTGCCGGCATTCCCCCGGCTCTGCCGGCATGAGAGCTTAGCTATCATCCCGGCGGTGCCGGGCATGCTAATCCCGGCAGGTATGCCGGGATATTGGTGATAAGAGAGAAAAGGCTTTACCTTTTCTTCCTTAGGTCTCTCTGCTTCTATTGGGTTCCGCCGGCTTGCAAAGGTGATCAAGGGAAGCTCCGCTTCTCCTTGGCTGCCTTACCAACACAGAGACTTTCAGGGATGGCGAAACGCCATCCCCGGGCTACTAGCTGCTCCTACCCCCCCAGTTAAAACTGGGGGGTAGCAGGCAAAGAGATAGCTACAAGCTGCTGAGCTGCATGTAGCCCTCTCTTTGTGGAGCTGCATGTAGCCCTCTCTTTGTGGAGCTGCATGTAGCCCTCTCTTTGTGGAGCAGCTTGTAGCCCTCTCTTTGTGGAGCTGCTTGTAGCTATCTCCTACCCCCCCCAGTTAAAACAGGGGGGTAGCAGGCAAAGAGATAGCTACAAGCAGCTGAGCAGCTTGTAGCCCTCTCTTTGTGGAGCAGCTTGTAGCTATCTCTGTGCAAGCAACCCCCCCTGCAAAAGGCTGGGGGGTTGGTTGAAGGGGGGGTTGTAGCATATTCTCTCTATACTATAAAATAATAAATAATCTAAACTTTTCATTTTGTAACTCTGATTACTTCTGATAAGGTAGCCAAGATACTTAGTCTCTTGACTACCTAACCCCCACCCCTGTCAAAGGCCTGGGGGGGGTGGCCTGCTGGGGGTGGTATCCAAAACAAGACACTTACAGGGATGGCGTATCGCCATCCCTGTAAGTCTCTTGGTGGGTAGCCAGCAGGTTCTTTTCAAGCAGGCGGTGCCGGGCTTGCTACCCTCCCCCGGACTTAATCCGGGGGGGGATGGAGCAAGCGGATTCTTTTGGACTTGTTGTTTTGGGGAATGGCTTTTAGCCATTCCTAATAAAATCTATCATTACTAGGCTTTGATATTTAAAGAATAAAGACATCTAAACTGGCATGAACTGCAAAGAAAGCAATAGTCAAAGGTAATAACGCTTTCCAGCCTAAGCGCATAAATTGGTCGTAACGGTAACGGGGTAAAGTGCCACGAGTCCATACGAAACCAAAGAAAATAGCTGCGATTTTAAGAGCTGAAAAGCCACCTAAGAAGTAAATAGAGGCTAATGCTGCCATTACAGCCATATTTGCGTACTCCGCAATAAAGAAAAGAGCAAAACCTAAGGAAGAAAACTCTACGTTATAACCCGCTACTAACTCGGCCTCCATAAAAGCATTATAACACTAAAAAAAACCAGCCAAAGGAAACAGATAAACCTAGAGCCTTTCTTACACCTATCCCAGCTAATTGCTGGGTTTGGAAGCCATCAAGCCGGTGGAGCCTTGCTTACTAACCCCTGTTTTAAGGCAGGGGTAATAGGTGTCAAATAACCTATCCTTAAACGACCTAATCCCCCTGCTTTTGGCAGAGGGTAGGTGGCCAAGGGAAGCTTAGCTTCTCCTTCTCCACCAATATCCCGTAAAACCCAACGGGTTTGGCATGCCCGGCTCAGACGGCATGAGAGCTAAGCTCTGTGGAGCCTTGCTTACTAACCCCTGCTTTAAGGCAGGGGTAATAGGTGTCAAATAACCTATCCTTAAACGACCTAATCCCCCTGCTTTTGGCAGAGGGTAGGTGGCCAAGGGAAGCTTAGCTTCTCCTTCTCCACCAATATCCCGTAAAACCCAACGGGTTTGGCATGCACGGCTCAGACGGCATTATACCTGACGGTTTAATGCCGGCGGAGCCGTGCATGCTAATCCCGGCAGGTATGCCGGGATATTGGTAGTAAGAGAGAAAAGGCAAAGCCTTTTCTTCCTTGGCTCCTTGGGTTCTTTATGAATATAATAAAGACCCTCGTATAGCTTCTGTGACTTAATATAACGCCCTACGGTGCCTTTATGACAGCCTAAATGTTTAGCTAACTCAACGTCCTTCCTAAAAGTTTGCAAGAGGTTATAATCTTTATCTAACAAACTCACGACAAACTTACTACGGCGATCACTCATTAAAGCTTTCGACGCTTCTGTTTGCGTTTTACCAAACATTGAATTTAAAGCGCCAGGTTTTGACTTCAATAAAAGACTTTCAGGTCGATGCTTTTTACCCCACATAGGGTGATTACTTTTGATAACAAAACGTTCACGCATTTTAGCACGCGCTTGTTCTGTATGCACCTGAAGAAGCTAAACGCTTGTTCTGTATGCACCTGAAGAAGCTAAACGCTTCTTCAGCTGACCTAGCTAAACGCTTCTTCAGCTGACCTAGGGACAGAGTCCCTTCTCCTCCAATATCCCGGCATACCTGACGGTATTAGCATACCCGGCTCAGCCGGCATATTGGTGGGAAGAGAGAAAAGGCAAAGCCTTTTCTTCCTTGGTTTGGTAACCGAGCATACTTGTAGCCAACCTTTTGAAATTATAAAGCATGTTTTAGCTTTTGATGCACCCTCTAGCCGGCGGTGCCCAAAAGAAGCAGAGAGGCCTTCCCACCAATATCCCGGCATACCTGCCGGGATTAGCATGCCCGGCTTAGCCGGCATATTGGTGTATAGAGAGAAAAGGCTTTGCCTTTTCTTCCTTAGGTCTCTCTGCCACCTCCCCCAGTAAAAAGCTGGGGGTGGAAACCAAGAGACTAACAGGGATGGCGTCTCGCCATCCCCGGGCTACATGCTGCTGCTACCCCCCAGCTTTCACTGGGGGGGGTGGTGCTGCTTGTAGCTATCTCTAGGTTAGCTAAAGAAGCAGAGAGACCTTCCCACCAATATCCCGGCATACCTGCCGGGATTAGCATGCCCGGCTCAGCCGGCATATTGTGGCAAGAGAGAAAAGGCAAAGCCTTTTCTTCCTTAGGTCTCTCTGCCACCTCCCCCAGTAAAAAGCTGGGGGGGGTAACCAAGAGACTAACAGGGATGGCGAAACGCCAAAGCCTTTTCTTCCTTAGGTCTCTCTGCCACCTCCCCCAGTAAAAAGCTGGGGGTGGTAACCAAGAGACTAACAGGGATGGCGAAACGCCAAAGCCTTTTCTTCCTTAGGTCTCTCTGCCACCTCCCCCAGTAAAAAGCTGGGGGTGGTAACCAAGAGACTAACAGGGATGGCGTTTCGCCATCCCTGTTAGTATCTTGTTCTGGAGCTAGCTACCCCCGGCCTTAAGGCCGGGGGATTGGATGGTTCATAAATAAACCATTGGAGATATGCTGTTTCTAGATCTGTAAGTTTATAGCTTGATGTCACAGAAGTGTCATAAAATTCATACACCACAAAGGTCAAGTTAACAAAACCATATAGACGAAAGGCCCGTTGTAAGCTAATATTAGATTTTACGCCCATTATATGCTCCAAAAGGCGTTTTCGTCCATCAATTGAACTACAAAAGAAGCCGCTTTGCCGCTTCTTCGGCTGACCAAGGGACCCTGTCCCTTCGCCACCTATATCCCGTCGGGAGTGTTTTAATATAGGTGGCGAGAGAGCAAAGGCTTTGCCTTTTCTTCCTTGGTTTGGTATTGTTTTAATATAGGTGGCGAGAGAGCAAAGGCTTTGCCTTTTCTTCCTTGGTTTGGTATTGTTTGCCATTCACACGATTGATAAAGGCGTAAACACCTTGGCGTTATTGTAACTCCGTAGAAACCGTGCGTAATTTAGTAAGATTACCTAATTCCTTTAGAATAAAAACAGGTTTAGGGTTTTTACGTTCTGGCAAGCCCGGTGCTGTCAGAGGATTAGCGGTGCTAATTCCCCCCAAAAGAAACAGCAAAGCTCAAAAGAACCTGCTTAGCTCAAAAGAACCTGCCCCCCCTGTGAAAGCTGGGGGGTATCAGCTGCTTAGCTCAAAAGAACCTGCTCAAAAGAACCTGCTAAGCAGGTTCTTTTGCTAACCAAGAGATAGCTACTAGCAGCGTCAACCCCCCCAGTTAAAGCTGGGGGGTTGCTGCTGCTAGTAGCCCGGGGATGGCTAAACGCCATCCCTGTTAGTCTCTTGGGTTCCACCCCCAGCTTTTTGCTGGGGGAGGTGGCAGAGAGACCTTCTCCACATAGCTTAGCTTTCATGCCGGCTGAGCCGGGCATGCTAATCCCGGCAGGTATGCCGGGATATTGGTGGGAAGGTCTCTCTGCTTCTTTAGCTAACCTAGAGATAGCTACAAGCAGCACCAACCCCCCCAGTGAAAGCTGGGGGGTAGCAGCAGCATGTAGCCCGGGGATGGCGAGACGCCATCCCTGTTAGTCTCTTGGTTTCCACCCCCAGCTTTTTACTGGGGGAGGTGGCAGAGAGACCTAAGGAAGAAAAGGCAAAGCCTTTTCTCTCTATACACCAATATGCCGGCTAAGCCGGGCATGCTAATCCCGGCAGGTATGCCGGGATATTGGTGGGAAGGCCTCTCTGCTTCTTTTGGGCACCGCCGGCTAGAGGGTGCATCAAAAGCTAAAACATGCTTTATAATTTCAAAAGGTTGGCTACAAGTATGCTCGGTTACCAAACCAAGGAAGAAAAGGCTTTGCCTTTTCTCTCTTCCCACCAATATGCCGGCTGAGCCGGGTATGCTAATACCGTCAGGTATGCCGGGATATTGGAGGAGAAGGGACTCTGTCCCTAGGTCAGCTGAAGAAGCGTTTAGCTAGGTCAGCTGAAGAAGCGTTTAGCTTCTTCAGGTGCATACAGAACAAGCGTTTAGCTTCTTCAGGTGCATACAGAACAAGCGCGTGCTAAAATGCGTGAACGTTTTGTTATCAAAAGTAATCACCCTATGTGGGGTAAAAAGCATCGACCTGAAAGTCTTTTATTGAAGTCAAAACCTGGCGCTTTAAATTCAATGTTTGGTAAAACGCAAACAGAAGCGTCGAAAGCTTTAATGAGTGATCGCCGTAGTAAGTTTGTCGTGAGTTTGTTAGATAAAGATTATAACCTCTTGCAAACTTTTAGGAAGGACGTTGAGTTAGCTAAACATTTAGGCTGTCATAAAGGCACCGTAGGGCGTTATATTAAGTCACAGAAGCTATACGAGGGTCTTTATTATATTCATAAAGAACCCAAGGAGCCAAGGAAGAAAAGGCTTTGCCTTTTCTCTCTTACTACCAATATCCCGGCATACCTGCCGGGATTAGCATGCACGGCTCCGCCGGCATTAAACCGTCAGGTATAATGCCGTCTGAGCCGTGCATGCCAAACCCGTTGGGTTTTACGGGATATTGGTGGAGAAGGAGAAGCTAAGCTTCCCTTGGCCACCTACCCTCTGCCAAAAGCAGGGGGATTAGGTCGTTTAAGGATAGGTTATTTGACACCTATTACCCCTGCCTTAAAGCAGGGGTTAGTAAGCAAGGCTCCACAGAGCTTAGCTCTCATGCCGTCTGAGCCGGGCATGCCAAACCCGTTGGGTTTTACGGGATATTGGTGGAGAAGGAGAAGCTAAGCTTCCCTTGGCCACCTACCCTCTGCCAAAAGCAGGGGGATTAGGTCGTTTAAGGATAGGTTATTTGACACCTATTACCCCTGCCTTAAAACAGGGGTTAGTAAGCAAGGCTCCACCGGCTTGATGGCTTCCAAACCCAGCAATTAGCTGGGATAGGTGTAAGAAAGGCTCTAGGTTTATCTGTTTCCTTTGGCTGGTTTTTTTTAGTGTTATAATGCTTTTATGGAGGCCGAGTTAGTAGCGGGTTATAACGTAGAGTTTTCTTCCTTAGGTTTTGCTCTTTTCTTTATTGCGGAGTACGCAAATATGGCTGTAATGGCAGCATTAGCCTCTATTTACTTCTTAGGTGGCTTTTCAGCTCTTAAAATCGCAGCTATTTTCTTTGGTTTCGTATGGACTCGTGGCACTTTACCCCGTTACCGTTACGACCAATTTATGCGCTTAGGCTGGAAAGCGTTATTACCTTTGACTATTGCTTTCTTTGCAGTTCATGCCAGTTTAGATGTCTTTATTCTTTAAATATCAAAGCCTAGTAATGATAGATTTTATTAGGAATGGCTAAAAGCCATTCCCCAAAACAACAAGTCCAAAAGAATCCGCTTGCTCCATCCCCCCCCGGATTAAGTCCGGGGGAGGGTAGCAAGCCCGGCACCGCCTGCTTGAAAAGAACCTGCTGGCTACCCACCAAGAGACTTACAGGGATGGCGATACGCCATCCCTGTAAGTGTCTTGTTTTGGATACCACCCCCAGCAGGCCACCCCCCCCAGGCCTTTGACAGGGGTGGGGGTTAGGTAGTCAAGAGACTAAGTATCTTGGCTACCTTATCAGAAGTAATCAGAGTTACAAAATGAAAAGTTTAGATTATTTATTATTTTATAGTATAGAGAGAATATGCTACAACCCCCCCTTCAACCAACCCCCCAGCCTTTTGCAGGGGGGGTTGCTTGCACAGAGATAGCTACAAGCTGCTCCACAAAGAGAGGGCTACAAGCTGCTCAGCTGCTTGTAGCTATCTCTTTGCCTGCTACCCCCCTGTTTTAACTGGGGGGGGTAGGAGATAGCTACAAGCAGCTCCACAAAGAGAGGGCTACAAGCTGCTCCACAAAGAGAGGGCTACATGCAGCTCCACAAAGAGAGGGCTACATGCAGCTCCACAAAGAGAGGGCTACATGCAGCTCAGCAGCTTGTAGCTATCTCTTTGCCTGCTACCCCCCAGTTTTAACTGGGGGGGTAGGAGCAGCTAGTAGCCCGGGGATGGCGTTTCGCCATCCCTGAAAGTCTCTGTGTTGGTAAGGCAGCCAAGGAGAAGCGGAGCTTCCCTTGATCACCTTTGCAAGCCGGCGGAACCCAATAGAAGCAGAGAGACCTAAGGAAGAAAAGGTAAAGCCTTTTCTCTCTTATCACCAATATCCCGGCATACCTGCCGGGATTAGCATGCCCGGCACCGCCGGGATGATAGCTAAGCTCTCATGCCGGCAGAGCCGGGGGAATGCCGGCAGAGCCGGGGGAATGCCTGCAGAGCCGGGGGAATGCCGGCAGAGCCGGGGGAATGCCGGCAGAGCCGGGGGAATGCCGGCAGAGCCGGGGGAATGCCGGCAGAGCCGGGGGAATGCCGGCAGAGCCGGGGGAATGCCGGCAGAGCCGGGGGAATGCCGGCAGGTATGACGGAATATTGGGGGAGAAGGTCTCTCTGCCACCTCCCCCTGCTTTTTGCAGGGGGAGGAATCCAAACCAAGACACTAACAGGGATGGCGAAAACCAAAACACTAACAGGGATGGCGAAAACCAAGACACTAACAGGGATGGCGTTTCGCCATCCCTGTTAGTGTCTTGTTTTGGAGCTTGTTAACCACGGCATTAATCCCGGGGTATTAGAGGGGGGTTTGTCGTTTGGATTAGGCAGGTGGAAAGTAGACAAATAATAAAGCATGTATTTAATGCCTTTATTAGCAACATTAATGAGTAGTGTTTTTTGTGGTGCATTACCAATGGTTTCTCGTAATTTAGGTCATCGTGGTGTTGTGGTTTTTTCTATTTTAAGCTTAACAATTGCATTTATTAGTAGTGCTTTTATTTGGGTCGATCTTTATATTGGAGGCGCTCCAGTATGGTTAGATTTATTTGGACCTTGGTTTGAAGTAGGTACTGTCACAGTATCTTGGATTTTCTATTATGATTTATTAACAGCACATATGTTATTTACAGTAACCAGTGTGAGTTTAGCGGTTCATATTTATGCAACCGTTTATATGCGTGGTGATCCTCATTTATCTTTATTTATGTCTTATTTATCTTTATTTACCTTTTTCATGCTTGTTTACGTATGTGGTGACAATCTTTTAGTCATGTTCGTAGGATGGGAAGGTATTGGTATTTGTTCTTATTTATTAATTGGTTATTACTCTCATCGTTTAGCTGCCGTCAAAAGCGCCCAAAAAGCAATTTTAGTCAATCGTGTAAGCGATGGAATGCTTTTATGGGGTGTTTTATGGATTTGGTACTATACTGGTAGTTTAGAGTATGATTTAGTCTTATTAAATGAAACATCCTCTATTAGTATGTTTATTGTCCTTTGTGTACTTGTTGGTGCCATGGGTAAAAGCGCCCAGATTTTATTTCATGTCTGGTTGGCTGACGCAATGGAGGGTGGGTGGGAAGCAACCTTATATGAAAGATAGGTATTTATAAGGGTGGGAAGCAACCTTATATGACAGTTTATATAGGTATTTATAAGGGTGGGAAGCAACCTTATATGACAGTTTATTTAGGTATTTATAAGGGTGGGAAGCAACCTTATATGAAAGTTTATATAGGTATTTATAAGGGTGGGAAGCAACCTTATATGAAAGATAGGTATTTATAAGGGTGGGAAGCAACCTTATATGACAGTTTATATAGGTATTTATTAGGATGTGAAGCTATAAGGTCTCCAACGGAAACCTATAATGTGCTTCAAATGTGGCATACAATGCAGATAGTTTTGGGACCTCTAAGGGTTAACCACAGTTTCTATGACTGTTAGACTTTCCCAAAGAATAGGCTTTATACTACCAAAAGTCTCTCCGAAACGCACGTCGGGGTCGATGCAGAGGCTTCGCCAACCCCTTATACAGGGGAGGTTTTGAGGTTAGCAATAGTCGGTTTGATGTTAAGTGATGGCCATTTAAGGAACCCTAATATGGGACGTCAAATCAAAAAATTGAAACCAATGACTGGTAACTTTCGTATGGAGTTAACTTTTAAGGCCAAAGCCTATGATTTGGCACAAAAACCTTTGGTATTGTCTGACTCTCAAAGCGGCTCAGCCGCTTCTTCAAGGGACCAAGGGTCCCTTCTCCCCCAATATCCCGGCAGGAATGTCGGGATAATGGGGGAGAAGGTAGTAAAGGCTTAGCCGCTTCTTCAAGGGACCAAGGGTCCCTTCTCCCCCAATATCCCGGCAGGAATGTCGGGATATTGTCTGACTCTCAAAGCGGCTCAGCCGCTTCTTCAAGGGACCAAGGGTCCCTTCTCCCCCAATATCCCGGCAGGAATGTCGGGATATTGTCTGACTCTCAAAGCGGCTCAGCCGCTTCTTCAAGGGACCAAGGGTCCCTTCTCCCCCAATATCCCGGCAGGCATGTCGGGATATTGTCTGACTCTCAAAGCGGCTCAGCCGCTTCTTCAAGGGACCAAGGGTCCCTTCTCCCCCAATATCCCGGCAGGAATGTCGGGATAATGGGGGAGCAGGTAGTAAAGGCTTAG
>VFSX01001087.1:5000-13549 GCA_016618255.1 Chlamydomonas sp. UWO 241
CACACACACACATTCACACACACACACACACGCATCTACACAGATCTAAGCCGAGCTGGGAGACGGCCACGTCAATCTCGTTGCTGAACACACACACGCACACATCCACACACACACACACATCCACACACACACGCATCCACATAGATCCAAGCCGAGCTGGGAGACGGGCACGTCAATCTCGTTGCTGAACACACACACACACACTCACACATGTGGAACACACACACACATGTGGAACACACACACACACACACACACACACATCCACACATATCTAAGCCGAGCTGGGAGACGGCCACGTCAATCTCGTTGCTGAACACACACACACACACACACATCCACACACACACGCATCCACACAGATCCAAGCCGAGCTGGGAGACGGGCACGTCAATCTCATTGCTGAACACACACACACACACACACACACACACACACACATACACACACACACACACACGCATCCACACAGATCTAAGCCGAGCTGGGAGACGGCCACGTCAATCTCGTTGCTGAACACACACACGCACACATCCACACACACACACATCCACACACAGACACGCATCCACATAGATCCAAGCCGAGCTGGGAGACGGGCACGTCAATCTCGTTGCTGAACACACACACACACTCACACACATCCACACACACACGCATCCACACACGTCATCTCGTTCTGAAGCCGAGCTGGGAGACGGCCACGTCAATCTCGTTGCTGAACACACACACACACACACACACATCCACACACACACACGCATCCACACAGATCCAAGCCGAGCTGGGAGACGGGCACGTCAATCTCGTTGCTGAACACACACACACACACACACACACACACACACACATACACACACACACACACACGCATCCACACAGATCTAAGCCGAGCTGGGAGACGGCCACGTCAATCTCGTTGCTGAACACACACACGCACACATCCACACACACACACATCCACACACACACACGCATCCACATAGATCCAAGCCGAGCTGGGAGACGGGCACGTCAATCTCGTTGCTGAACACACACACACACTCACACACATCCACACACACACGCATCCACACATATCTAAGCTGAGCTGGGAGAAAGCCACGTCAATCTCGTTGCTGAACACACACACACACACACACATCCACACACACACACGCATCCACACAGATCCAAGCCGAGCTGGGAGACGGGCACGTCAATCTCGTTGCCGCACACGCGGTGCTGGTGACTGACACGCACCTGGGGATCGTGATGGAGTACGCGTCTGGTGAGAGAGAGAGCAGAGAGAGAAGGGGGGAGATAAGAGGAGAGTGGGAGAGGGGGGAGGAGAGAGAGGAGAGAGAGAGCAGAGAGAGAGGGAGGGGGGGAGAGGGAAAGGAAGAAAGACAGGAAGAGGAGAGAAAAGAGAGAGGAGAGAGAGATCAGAGAGATAGAAATATACCACACAAGCCTCGCCGCATGGGCAGCCGCAGCGAGTCTCCCAGTCACACTCGCACACGCACACACATCGATCCATCCATCTGACTGACTGACACCGTCTGGGCATCATAATGGAGGACGCGTCTGGTTAGGTTTCCAGAGAGAGAGGAGAGAGAGAGGGGAGAGAGAGTAGAGAGAGAGAAGAGAAGAGAGAGGAGAGAGAGAGAGGGGAGAGGGCAGAGAGAGGAGAGAGAGAGGAGAGGTGGAAAGGAGTGTGAGGAAAGAGTGAAGGGAGAGAGGAGAGAGTGAGGAGAGGAGAGGATGGAGAGGGCAGAGAGAGGAGAGAGAAAAGAGCGAGAGAGGAGAGGTAGAAAGGAGTGGGAGGGGAAAGGAGTGGAGGGGAGGGAGTGAGGGGAGAAAGTGAGGGGAGTGTGAGGGGAGAGGAGAGTGAGGGAGGGAAGGAGAGGGATTCGCTGCAGCCCGCACTGCACAGGCAGCAGCAAATTACACGCCCACACACCACGCACACGCACACACACAGGCGGCAACCTGACTGAGTACGTGACTGAGTGATGGGTCTTGAGCAACACACACACACACACACACACACACGCACACACACACACACTTACACAGGCACACGCACACGTACACGCACACACACACACACAGGCGGCAATCTGACTGAGTACTTGACTGAGCGAAGGGACACGCACACGCACACACACACGCACACACACAGGCGCCAATCTGACTGAGTATGTGACTGAGCAATGGGACACGCATACACACACACACACACACGCACACACACACGCACACGCACACGCACACACAGGCGGCAACCTGACTGAGTACGTGACTGAGCGATGGGACTCGAGCAACACACACACACATACACACACATACGCGCACACACACACACACACACACACACACACGCGCGCGCGCGCACGCACGCACACACGCAGGCGGCAACCTGATGGAGTACACGTGACTGAGCGATGGGACTCGAGCAGCATACATTCCATTCCATTCCATTCCGAAGTGTTACATGACTGCAACAGCACTACCCGTACTAAAGTACAAGCAATGTTCCAGAGGTCAAATGGAACATGTGTGTCGGTCTACAGCGGGTGACCAATCAGCGCTTAGAGGGGTACATCACATGGCGGGTGGGGTTGCCACTCTGGCCAACCAACTTCAATCGCGGCGTATCATCTCCCCATGGGCCGATTAATTCCATGGGGCGATATTCGGTGTAGGCAGGCCTACAGGACGTCGGATCAGCTCCTCGATGGGGCGACAGACAAATGTAGGCGGGCCTGGGATAGGGGGCAGCGGCGGATCATCTCCATGAGCCCACGAACTCGATGGGGCGATGATGAACGTAGGCAGGGGCGCAGGGATGGGGCGGCGGATCATCTCCATTGGCCTCTGAACTCCATGGGGCGATGATGTAGGTAGGCAGGGGGCGGACGCAGGGGCGAGGGAGGAGAGGCTGGGGCGTGGGGGGTGGTGAGGCGGATCATCTCCATGGGCCTGTGAAGTCCATGGGGCGATGATGTAGGTAGGCAGAGGGTGGAGGCAGGGGCAAGGGAGGAAAGGCTGGGGGGAGGGGGGGGGGAGGGAGGGCCAGCATGGGGTCGGCGCGCGTGAGGGCGCATGGGCGGGAGGCGCATGGGGCGGGGGTGCATGGGCCTGCATGGCGCGCACATGGGACGGCGAGCTCCATGCGGGGGTGGAGCGTGGGCGGGTTGTCGACTGTGGGTGGGTGAGGGTGGGAGAGAGTTGGACTGTGTAGTTTGGAGCGTGTCAAGGGGGGCGAAGGGTGCTGAAGGGGGGCCATGGCGATGGGAGGGTCTCTGTGGTGCATGGTGGCGTGGCGCCGCAGTGGGGCGCGGCCGAGGATCCTCGGCGGAGGCGAGGCGGTCTGGGATGCGGTCTATAGTCGACCGAGCAGGATACACACACACGCACACACACACACACGCACACACACACACACACTTGCACAGGCGGCAACCTGACTGAGTATGTGACTGAGCGATGGGTCTTGAGCAACACACACACACACACGCACACACACACACACTTACACAGGCACACACACACGTACACGCACACACACACACACAGGCGCCAATCTGACTGAGTACGTGACTGAGCAATGGGTCACACATACACACACACGCACACACACACAGCACGCACACACAGGCACCAATCTGACTGAGTATGTGACTGAGCAATGGGACACCATAACACACACACACACACGCACACACACACGCACACGCACACACAGGGGCAACCTGACTGAGTACGTGACTGAGCGATGGGACTCCGAGCAACACACACCACACACACATACGCGCCAACACACACACACACACAACGCGCGCGCGCGACGCATGCACGCACAAACGCAGGCGGCAACCTGACGGAGTACACGTGACTGAGCGATGGGACTCGAGCAGCATACACACACACACACGCCACGCACACACACACACGCACACACACACACACACACTTACACAGGCGGCAACCTGACTGAGTACGTGACTGAGCGATGGGACTCGAGCGAGGAGAGGAGGGGATAATTTTTGACCGAGGAGGAGGCGCGCTACTTCTTCCGAGTGAGACCGAAATGCAGGGGGGGGGGGGCAGACGAGAGAAGGGGAGAGAATGGGGAGGGGGGGCTCTGCTTGTGCGGTGTTTTTTGTGTGTGTGTGTGCGTGTGTATGCGTGTGTGTGGATATGTTTGACTCAGGAGGAGGCGCGCTACTTCTTGTGTGTGAGACGAGGGGACAGAGAGGAGAAAAGGGAGAAAGATGGAGAGAGGGAGGAGAGAGGGGGGAGAGAGGAGGTGAGAGCGAGGTGGGGGGGGGGAGGGAGAGAGGGACACCACCAACAACAACAACAACAACATCAGCAGCAGCAACATCAGCAACGAAGAACGCAGCAATACATCGACGCGGTCGATAACCTGCACGCACACCGAGAGTCACTACTCACCAACGCCAACACCGCCTCAAACCCCATAAACCAGCCACACACACACACCCCCACCCACAGCAATACATCGGCGCGGTCGAATACCTGCACGCGCACCGCGTCACTACCCACCAGTGTTTTTGTTACCGGCTGCACGCAGCCATCCGGCTGCAATCCGGCTGTATAATAATTAATTCAGATCACGGCTGCGCAGCCGGAATGACCATTTTGTGAAAATTCGTGTGGGGGTAAGGACGCTCCCCCAGTCTTATAGCACGTATTATAGCACGTATATATATTTCCAAACCCTAGAAAAGGCAGATTCTAGATTTTCTCTCTGGGCGTGGCGGTGGGCGAACTGGAGCTGGACGCTGGCAGCGGCGCTGGTGAACTGGTGGATTCTCCACCAGTGGAGTCTCCACCGTGGAGCTACTAGCTAGGGAGAAGGAGGAGGCAGAGGAGAAGGAGGTGGAGACGGAGAAGGAGAAGGGGGAGCTCGTCTAAGAGCGGGCACACTTCAAGGGAAGTGCTTGGGCTCAACCGGCGCGTGATCTAGCTATTATGTGCAGGTGCTGTGCAGGTGCGCACGGGACTGAACAATGCTGAGCAAGTTTCCAACAAATCCTGTGCAATTAAGTGCTCTATTAAAAAAAATGCTCCGCCCCCCGCCAGGGGCCTCTTGGCCCTCGCATTCCGGACCGAGAGCGTGAATTCATGAGCTCCCAAATCCTTCCCAAGAACCTCTGCTCCGAGGCCCTTCCGGCGTGGAAGGAGGCGGCGGTCAGACGTTCTCGTAGGCAGGGGGGATCTTGCTAGTGGGAGAGAGAGAGGGAGTCTGCCAGCATGTAACCCGAAGCGCGCGATTTCCCAAGCAGGATGTAGTGCCCCCAAAAGTGTGAAAAGTGTGAATTTTCACACTTTCCGGCTGTTGATAATTAATTCAAAACCCTCTTACCAAAAACCCTGCTACCGACCAACACCAACACCGCCTCAAACCCCTGACGATGATAAATTTTACTGTCGTGTGTGACGCACCTACCGGCAGCGTATTCGATCTTGCTCAGCCACAGATCTTGCTCAGCATTACACCCCCCACCGCACTCACAGCAATACATCGACGCGGTTGAATACCTGCACGCGCACCGCGTCGCGCACCGCGACCTGAAGCTCGACAACATCGTGCTCGATGGACACAGCCCGCCGTGGGTCAAGGTGCGCAGCAAAGGGGGTCGATGGCAGTGCCTTTTCAATTGATTTCAAATAATTAATACTTATAGCCCGACCACTGGAAAAGGGGCGGCAAACCCTAACAAAACAATGAATTAGTTTCGCCCAGAAACCGCCATAGGCGGTTGACCGCCCAATTTGAAGAAGCACTGGTCGGCGGGTGGGGGTGGGGGTGACGGGGGTGATCAAGATCGCTGTGTGCTCAATGCGTGCGCAGCCGGCCGCGTGCCGAGGTGCCCTTCGTGCAGACACATAGACACACACACACACACACACACGCGCGCGCGCGCGCGCGCCGTGGGTGCGCAACAAAGACCCTGCCACATTCACAACGCCTAAGGCGGCGCCTCAGACGCCCGGCCCGCCTGAGGCGCCGCCTGAAGCGCACCCATGATCGCCTCAGGCCGTGCACGCGTGCCGAGGTGCTCTTCGTGCTGACACACTGACACACTGACACACACACGCACACACACACACCCTTGTCCCCTCCCAATGTGTGTGACTTTGGTTTCGCAAAGCACTGGAGCGGGGCGGGCGCGACAATGCACACGCAGATCGGGGCACACGCACACACATGCACGCACACACACACGCACACACACACACACCTCCCCCCCCCTCCCTAGGTGTGCGACTTTGGTTTCGCAAAGCACTGGAGCGGGGCGGGCGCGACAATGCACACACAGATCGGGACGCCGGTCTACATGAGCCCGCAGCTCATCATCAGCAAGGAGACCAACGAGGGGTACGACGGGCGCAAGGTGTGGACTCGGTGTGGGTTGTGGATTGAGTGTGCGCTTGGGTGGGTGTGGTTCTGAGCCCGCATCATCAGCAAGGAGACGGGTGAAGGTGTGGATGGGTTGGGGCCAGGGCGTGTGCGTGCGTGTGATCGGATTTACAGCCCGTCCAGCGCCTTCCATGGCGTATTTGACGTGTGTGTGTGTGGTGTGTGTGGTGTGTGTGTGTGTGTGGTGTGTGGTGTGTTGTTTGTTGTGTGTTGTGTGAGGTTAGAGGGGTTGCTCGTCATCAGCAGAGAGACCAACGAGGGGTGCGACGGGCGCAACGTGCGTGCGTATGTGCGTGCGTGTGTGCGTGCTGCTCTTGTTGGCGCACAGCCAGTTACCCACCTCCAAACGTAATCCACTGAATGATGACCAGAACACAGCCTATCTAGGTCTGCCCTGCAGAGTTCGCTGTAACGATCTCTCCCTCTCTCTCTGTGGGGCCTCTCTGCAGAATTTTCACCGCAATAACGGTCCCCGTGCCCGTTCCCTTACAGGCGGACGTCTGGGCGTGTGGAGTACTGCTGTTCGTGATGTTGCTCGGCATGTTCCCGTACGACCACCCTGACCACTACTGTGTGTCGGTATGCCGGTGTATCGTTTTTATTACACTTTCCAACTTTGTTGCCGCCCGTTCCAACTCGCAGGCGGACATCTGGGCGTGCGGAATACTGCTGTTCGTGATGTTGCTCGGCATGTTCCCGTACGACCACCCTGACCACTACTGTGTGTCGGTGTGCCGGTGTAACGTTTTTTACACTTTCCAACGTTGCCGCCCGTTCCAACTCGCAGGCGGACATCTGGGCGTGCGGAATACTGCTGTTCGTGATGTTGCTCGGCATGTTCCCGTACGACCACCCTGACCACTACTGTGTGTCGGTGTGCCGGTGTAACGTTTTTTACACTTTCCAACGTTGCCGCCCGTTCCAACTCGCAGGCGGACATCTGGGAGTGCGGAATACTGCTGTTCGTGATGTTGCTCGGCATGTTCCCGTACGACCACCCTGACCACCCGGACCCCAACAGCTCCGCCGCGCACAACGAGGTGTTTCGTCAGCAGATACGGACGGCGTGGCAAAAGTGCCCAAATGTGGGGGACATGGTGAGTGGGGTGTGTGAGCTCGATGGCGGTTGCGGCCACGTCGTCATATATTATGATTCTGCCGATGGTGGTGGTGTGGCGATGGTGATGGTGGTGTGCGCACAACGAGGTGTTTCGGCAGCAGATACGGACGGCGTGGCAAAAGTGCCCAAACGCGGGGGACCTGGTGAGTGTGGCGGTGATGACAGCATGCGACTATGCCGATGGTGGTGGTGATGTGGCGATGGTGGTGGTGGTGGCGGCACGCACAACGAGGTGTTTGCGCAGCAGATACGGACGGCGTGGCAAAAGTACCCAAACGTGGGGGACATGGTGAGTTGTGGCCACCAAACGTGGGGGACATGTTGAGTGGTGGCCACACCACCACATGGTGAGGGTGGTGGTGATGGTGGTGGTGGTGGCACGCACAACGAGGTGTTTGCGCAGCAGATACAGACGGCGTGGCAAAAGTGCCCAGGCGTGGGGGACATGGTGGGTGGGGGTGTCGTGTGGCGACAGCCTGCGGCCACATTGTCGTATTATGACTGTGCCGATGGTGGTGGTGATGGCGGTGGTGGTGGTGGTGTGCGCACAGCAAGGTGTTTGCCCAGCGCAGCAGATACGGACCGCGTGGCAAAAGTGCCCAAACGTGGGGGACGTGGTGCGAACCGGGGCACGCTGGTGGTGTCGACGGTGGCGTGCCTGGGTGTGTGTTTGCGCAGACACGCTTCCAAGCGTCGCACGTTGTGAGCGGCGGCGGTGCGATGATGCTCGACTTTAAACGCGCACACATGCACGCGCGCGCGCACGCACGCGCGCACGCTGACAGGCAGCCAAGCTGTCTAGTGCTGCGGCCCATTGTTTTGGCTGTTGACCCTGAAGAGGCGATGCGCATCACGCACACACACACACACACACACTGACTGCGCCATCAAAGGCGCCCGACAGACTGTAAAACCGACCACACACACGCGCACACACACACACACGCTTACAGACAGCCAAGCTGTCTAGTGCTGCGGTCTATGTTACTG
>VFSX01001129.1:0-12020 GCA_016618255.1 Chlamydomonas sp. UWO 241
TCTCTCTTCCCACCAATATGCCGGCTGAGCCGGGTATGCTAATACCGTCAGGTATGCCGGGATATTGGAGGAGAAGGGACTCTGTCCCTAGGTCAGCTGAAGAAGCGTTTAGCTAGGTCAGCTGAAGAAGCGTTTAGCTTCTTCAGGTGCATACAGAACAAGCGTTTAGCTTCTTCAGGTGCATACAGAACAAGCGCGTGCTAAAATGCGTGAACGTTTTGTTATCAAAAGTAATCACCCTATGTGGGGTAAAAAGCATCGACCTGAAAGTCTTTTATTGAAGTCAAAACCTGGCGCTTTAAATTCAATGTTTGGTAAAACGCAAACAGAAGCGTCGAAAGCTTTAATGAGTGATCGCCGTAGTAAGTTTGTCGTGAGTTTGTTAGATAAAGATTATAACCTCTTGCAAACTTTTAGGAAGGACGTTGAGTTAGCTAAACATTTAGGCTGTCATAAAGGCACCGTAGGGCGTTATATTAAGTCACAGAAGCTATACGAGGGTCTTTATTATATTCATAAAGAACCCAAGGAGCCAAGGAAGAAAAGGCTTTGCCTTTTCTCTCTTACTACCAATATCCCGGCATACCTGCCGGGATTAGCATGCACGGCTCCGCCGGCATTAAACCGTCAGGTATAATGCCGTCTGAGCCGTGCATGCCAAACCCGTTGGGTTTTACGGGATATTGGTGGAGAAGGAGAAGCTAAGCTTCCCTTGGCCACCTACCCTCTGCCAAAAGCAGGGGGATTAGGTCGTTTAAGGATAGGTTATTTGACACCTATTACCCCTGCCTTAAAGCAGGGGTTAGTAAGCAAGGCTCCACAGAGCTTAGCTCTCATGCCGTCTGAGCCGGGCATGCCAAACCCGTTGGGTTTTACGGGATATTGGTGGAGAAGGAGAAGCTAAGCTTCCCTTGGCCACCTACCCTCTGCCAAAAGCAGGGGGATTAGGTCGTTTAAGGATAGGTTATTTGACACCTATTACCCCTGCCTTAAAACAGGGGTTAGTAAGCAAGGCTCCACCGGCTTGATGGCTTCCAAACCCAGCAATTAGCTGGGATAGGTGTAAGAAAGGCTCTAGGTTTATCTGTTTCCTTTGGCTGGTTTTTTTTTAGTGTTATAATGCTTTTATGGAGGCCGAGTTAGTAGCGGGTTATAACGTAGAGTTTTCTTCCTTAGGTTTTGCTCTTTTCTTTATTGCGGAGTACGCAAATATGGCTGTAATGGCAGCATTAGCCTCTATTTACTTCTTAGGTGGCTTTTCAGCTCTTAAAATCGCAGCTATTTTCTTTGGTTTCGTATGGACTCGTGGCACTTTACCCCGTTACCGTTACGACCAATTTATGCGCTTAGGCTGGAAAGCGTTATTACCTTTGACTATTGCTTTCTTTGCAGTTCATGCCAGTTTAGATGTCTTTATTCTTTAAATATCAAAGCCTAGTAATGATAGATTTTATTAGGAATGGCTAAAAGCCATTCCCCAAAACAACAAGTCCAAAAGAATCCGCTTGCTCCATCCCCCCCCGGATTAAGTCCGGGGGAGGGTAGCAAGCCCGGCACCGCCTGCTTGAAAAGAACCTGCTGGCTACCCACCAAGAGACTTACAGGGATGGCGATACGCCATCCCTGTAAGTGTCTTGTTTTGGATACCACCCCCAGCAGGCCACCCCCCCCAGGCCTTTGACAGGGGTGGGGGTTAGGTAGTCAAGAGACTAAGTATCTTGGCTACCTTATCAGAAGTAATCAGAGTTACAAAATGAAAAGTTTAGATTATTTATTATTTTATAGTATAGAGAGAATATGCTACAACCCCCCCTTCAACCAACCCCCCAGCCTTTTGCAGGGGGGGTTGCTTGCACAGAGATAGCTACAAGCTGCTCCACAAAGAGAGGGCTACAAGCTGCTCAGCTGCTTGTAGCTATCTCTTTGCCTGCTACCCCCCTGTTTTAACTGGGGGGGGTAGGAGATAGCTACAAGCAGCTCCACAAAGAGAGGGCTACAAGCTGCTCCACAAAGAGAGGGCTACATGCAGCTCCACAAAGAGAGGGCTACATGCAGCTCCACAAAGAGAGGGCTACATGCAGCTCAGCAGCTTGTAGCTATCTCTTTGCCTGCTACCCCCCAGTTTTAACTGGGGGGGTAGGAGCAGCTAGTAGCCCGGGGATGGCGTTTCGCCATCCCTGAAAGTCTCTGTGTTGGTAAGGCAGCCAAGGAGAAGCGGAGCTTCCCTTGATCACCTTTGCAAGCCGGCGGAACCCAATAGAAGCAGAGAGACCTAAGGAAGAAAAGGTAAAGCCTTTTCTCTCTTATCACCAATATCCCGGCATACCTGCCGGGATTAGCATGCCCGGCACCGCCGGGATGATAGCTAAGCTCTCATGCCGGCAGAGCCGGGGGAATGCCGGCAGAGCCGGGGGAATGCCTGCAGAGCCGGGGGAATGCCGGCAGAGCCGGGGGAATGCCGGCAGAGCCGGGGGAATGCCGGCAGAGCCGGGGGAATGCCGGCAGAGCCGGGGGAATGCCGGCAGAGCCGGGGGAATGCCGGCAGGTATGACGGAATATTGGGGGAGAAGGTCTCTCTGCCACCTCCCCCTGCTTTTTGCAGGGGGAGGAATCCAAACCAAGACACTAACAGGGATGGCGAAAACCAAAACACTAACAGGGATGGCGAAAACCAAGACACTAACAGGGATGGCGTTTCGCCATCCCTGTTAGTGTCTTGTTTTGGAGCTTGTTAACCACGGCATTAATCCCGGGGTATTAGAGGGGGGTTTGTCGTTTGGATTAGGCAGGTGGAAAGTAGACAAATAATAAAGCATGTATTTAATGCCTTTATTAGCAACATTAATGAGTAGTGTTTTTTGTGGTGCATTACCAATGGTTTCTCGTAATTTAGGTCATCGTGGTGTTGTGGTTTTTTCTATTTTAAGCTTAACAATTGCATTTATTAGTAGTGCTTTTATTTGGGTCGATCTTTATATTGGAGGCGCTCCAGTATGGTTAGATTTATTTGGACCTTGGTTTGAAGTAGGTACTGTCACAGTATCTTGGATTTTCTATTATGATTTATTAACAGCACATATGTTATTTACAGTAACCAGTGTGAGTTTAGCGGTTCATATTTATGCAACCGTTTATATGCGTGGTGATCCTCATTTATCTTTATTTATGTCTTATTTATCTTTATTTACCTTTTTCATGCTTGTTTACGTATGTGGTGACAATCTTTTAGTCATGTTCGTAGGATGGGAAGGTATTGGTATTTGTTCTTATTTATTAATTGGTTATTACTCTCATCGTTTAGCTGCCGTCAAAAGCGCCCAAAAAGCAATTTTAGTCAATCGTGTAAGCGATGGAATGCTTTTATGGGGTGTTTTATGGATTTGGTACTATACTGGTAGTTTAGAGTATGATTTAGTCTTATTAAATGAAACATCCTCTATTAGTATGTTTATTGTCCTTTGTGTACTTGTTGGTGCCATGGGTAAAAGCGCCCAGATTTTATTTCATGTCTGGTTGGCTGACGCAATGGAGGGTGGGTGGGAAGCAACCTTATATGAAAGATAGGTATTTATAAGGGTGGGAAGCAACCTTATATGACAGTTTATATAGGTATTTATAAGGGTGGGAAGCAACCTTATATGACAGTTTATTTAGGTATTTATAAGGGTGGGAAGCAACCTTATATGAAAGTTTATATAGGTATTTATAAGGGTGGGAAGCAACCTTATATGAAAGATAGGTATTTATAAGGGTGGGAAGCAACCTTATATGACAGTTTATATAGGTATTTATTAGGATGTGAAGCTATAAGGTCTCCAACGGAAACCTATAATGTGCTTCAAATGTGGCATACAATGCAGATAGTTTTGGGACCTCTAAGGGTTAACCACAGTTTCTATGACTGTTAGACTTTCCCAAAGAATAGGCTTTATACTACCAAAAGTCTCTCCGAAACGCACGTCGGGGTCGATGCAGAGGCTTCGCCAACCCCTTATACAGGGGAGGTTTTGAGGTTAGCAATAGTCGGTTTGATGTTAAGTGATGGCCATTTAAGGAACCCTAATATGGGACGTCAAATCAAAAAATTGAAACCAATGACTGGTAACTTTCGTATGGAGTTAACTTTTAAGGCCAAAGCCTATGATTTGGCACAAAAACCTTTGGTATTGTCTGACTCTCAAAGCGGCTCAGCCGCTTCTTCAAGGGACCAAGGGTCCCTTCTCCCCCAATATCCCGGCAGGAATGTCGGGATATTGTCTGACTCTCAAAGCGGCTCAGCCGCTTCTTCAAGGGACCAAGGGTCCCTTCTCCCCCATTATCCCGGCAGGAATGTCGGGATATTGTCTGACTCTCAAAGCGGCTGAGCCGCTTCTTAAAGGGACCAAGGGTCCCTTCTCCCCCATTATCCCGGCAGGAATGTCGGGATAATGGGGGAGAAGGTAGTAAAGGCTAAGCCTTTCCTCTCTCCCCCCCAATATCCCGGCAGGAATGTCGGGATATTGTCTGACTCTCAAAGCGGCTCAGCCGCTTCTTCAAGGGACCAAGGGTCCCTTCTCCCCCAATATCCCGGCAGGAATGTCGGGATAATGGGGGAGAAGGTAGTAAAGGCTTAGCCGCTTCTTCAAGGGACCAAGGGTCCCTTCTCCCCCAATATCCCGGCAGGAATGTCGGGATAATGGGGGAGAAGGTAGTAAAGGCTTAGCCGCTTCTTCAAGGGACCAAGGGTCCCTTCTCCCCCAATATCCCGGCAGGAATGTCGGGATATTGTCTGACTCTCAAAGCGGCTCAGCCGCTTCTTCAAGGGACCAAGGGTCCCTTCTCCCCCAATATCCCGGCAGGCATGTCGGGATATTGTCTGACTCTCAAAGCGGCTCAGCCGCTTCTTCAAGGGACCAAGGGTCCCTTCTCCCCCAATATCCCGGCAGGAATGTCGGGATAATGGGGGAGAAGGGAGTAAAGGCTTAGCCGCTTCTTCAAGGGACCAAGGGTCCCTTCTCCCCCAATATCCCGGCAGGAATGTCGGGATATTGGGGGCAAGAGAGAAAAGGCTTTGGCTTTTCTTCCTTGTTATGGGAAGCTGGGGAGGGTAGGACAAGAGTTGTTTTTTAGACTGGAGTATGTGGGTGAAACAAACAGTCTTAGGTGTGTTTGCAACCGCTTCGAAGCCGATACCTTATCCTAAGGATAATCTGACACAATATTGGTTTTGTACGACACCTTATCCTAAGGATAATCCGACACAATATTGGTTTTGTACGACATCTCATCCGATTTACACAGAAATGACATCTTTTAGGTATTCTTTTGAAATTACATCGGGAGGTAAACCAGTCAAAGACTGGCCACCGACATCCACTCTTCCAGGGGTGGATTATAAGGTCGTCTCAACCAAATATTTGCCATCGGAGGAGTATTTAAGTCAATACTTAGGTGCGGTGTATTTAGCTTTTTACGTGAAGGGAGACGGTTATTTTGACAATGATCAAGGAAGAATCTGCTGATCAGATTCTCTCTTGCCCCTGACTCCCGGGGAGAAGGAAGAATCTGCTGATCAGATTCTCTCTTGCCCCTGACTCCCGGGGAGAAGGAAGAATCTGCTGATCAGATTCTCTCTTGCCCCTGACTCCCGGGGAGAAGGAAGAATCTGCTGATCAGATTCTCCCGGGGAGAAGGAACTGTCTACTGATCAGATTCTCTCTTGCCCCTGACTCCCGGGGAGAAGGAAGAATCTGCTGATCAGATTCTCCCGGGGAGAAGGAACTGTCTACTGATCAGATTCTCTCTTGCCCCTGACTCCCGGGGAGAAGGAAGAATCTGCTGATCAGATTCTCTCTTGCCCCGGGAGTCAGGGATTAGAGTGCACTCTAACCCCTGACTCCCGGGGAGAAGGAACTGTCTACATTTGTACTGAAAATTAGACAAAAGAAGAAGTGATGCGTCTTCAAATCCTCATTTTAAAACACTTCGGGTTAATTACCACCTTAAAAAACCGTCAAACAAAAAAACAACTAGGTTATCGCATTCGTTTTAGTTCAATACAGTTGAACCTGTTGCAAACCTTCTCCCCTGGGAGTCAGGGGCAAGAGTGCACTCTAACCCCTGACTCCCGGGGCAAGAGTGCACTCTAACCCCTGACTCCCGGGGCAGGAGAGAATCTGCTGAGCAGATTCTTCCTTGCTTGCTCCTCACATGCACCCTAAAATGCTTTATAAGCTTCATCTCTCATAAGGAAGCAAGCTTAAAGCTTGCTCCATCTCTCATAAGGAAGCAAGCTTTAAGCTTGCTCCTCACATGCATCCTAAAATGCTTTATAAGCTCCATCTCTCATAAGGAAGCAAGCTTAAAGCTTGCTCCATCTCTCATAAGGAAGCAAGCTTAAAGCTTGCTCCATCTCTCATAAGGAAGCAAGCTTTAAGCTTGCTCCATCTCTCATAAGGAAGCAAGCTTAAAGCTTGCTCCATCTCTCATAAGGAAGCAAGCTTTAAGCTTGCTCCATCTCTCATAAGGAAGCAAGCTTAAAGCTTGCTCCATCTTCATAAGGAAGCAAGCTTAAGCTTGCTCCATCTTCATAAGGAAGCAAGCTTAAAGTGGCTTGGCTCCTCACATGCATCCTAAAAATGCTTCTTATAAGCTCCATCTCTCATAAGGAAGCAACTTTAAAGCTTCTACCTAAATAGTCAAGCTGATTTTAGGAATGTAGTGCTCTCCCAGGCCTCCTTAAAATTCGCTAATATGCTGGAATAGACCTATCAAGCTCCAAGTAGATGCTATTAACCATCAGCTTTTTAAAAGCCGTTTAAGACTTCTTGCACTCGCTGCGCAGGCTCATCAGTGCAGGAAAGCCTAGGCTCTTCGCCAAAACCCGCCTACGTCAAAAAGGGGGGCTGTAGGCTAGGCACGCCGGCTTGCATATAGTGAAGAAAAAGGCTTTGCTTGTTCTCTCTAACCACCAAGATAACCGTCAGGTTTGACGGTATATTGGTGTGAAGGAAGACCGCTATGCTCCTCAAGAGACTCGTAACGCGGATGCATTTAATTTATCGTCGGTTAAACAATGCTTATGGTTTTTTGTGAAACTGCCAGTAGATTGAGTGTATGAATAGAGTCGCAATCCCTCAAAAGCAATAGTTTACAAGCAAGCGACACCCCCCAGTCAAAAGAAGGCATGCCTTGCTGCTTCTTCAACGCGCGCGGACGCAAGGAAGGAAGAAAAGGCTAAGCCTTTCCTTCTACGCCCCCATATACGGCAGGAGTGTCCGGGATCAAATGGGGGAGAAGGTAAGTAAAAAAAGGGCTAAGCCTTTCTCTCTACCCCCCCAATCTACCGGCAGGAAATGTCGGGATATTGTCTGACTCTCAAGCGGCTGAGCCGCTTCTTCTCAAGGGAGCCAAGGGTCCTTCTCCCCATTATCGCCGGCAGGAATGTCGGGATATTGTCTGACTCTCAAAGCGGCTGAGCGCTTCATTCAAGGGCAAGGTCCCTTCTCCGCCCCATTATCGCCGGCAGGAATTCGGGATAATTGTCTGACTCTCAAAAGCGGCTGAGCCGCTTCATTTCAAGGGACAAGGGCTCCCTTCTCCCCGCAATATACCGGCAGGAGATGTCGGGATGGATTGTCTGACTTCCTCAAAGCGCTGAGCGCTTCTTCAAGGGACATAGGGTCGCTTCTCCCATTATCCGCCGTGCGGAAATGTCGGATATTGTGCTGACTCTCAAAGCGGCTTAGAGCGCTTCTCAAGGGACGGAAGGGTCCCTTTCCCCCATTATCCCGGCAGAATTCGGGATGAATGGGGGAGAAGGTAGTAAAGGCTAAGCCTTTCCTCTCTCCCCCCCAATATCCCGGCAGGAATGTCGGGATATTGTCTGACTCTCAAAGCGGCTGAGCCGCTTCTTCAAGGGACCAAGGGTCCCTTCTCCCCCAATATACCGGCAGGAATGTCGGGATATTGTCTGACTCTCAAAGCGGCTGCGCCGCTTCTTCAAGGGACCAAGGGTCCCTTCTCCCCCATTATCCCGGCAGGAATGTCGGGATAATGGGGGAGAAGGTAGTAAAGGCTAAGCCTTTCCTCTCTCCCCCCCAATATACCGGCAGGAATGTCGGGATATTGTCTGACTCTCAAAGCGGCTGAGCCGCTTCTTCAAGGGACCAAGGGTCCCTTCTCCCCCATTATACCGGCAGGAATGTCGGGATAATGGGGGAGAAGGTAGTAAAGGCTAAGCCTTTCCTCTCTCCCCCCCAATATCCCGGCAGGAATGTCGGGATATTGTCTGACTCTCAAAGCGGCTGAGCCGCTTCTTCAAGGGACCAAGGGTCCCTTCTCCCCCATTATCCCGGCAGGAATGTCGGGATAATGGGGGAGATGGGAGTAAAGACTTAGCCTTTACTCTCTTGGTTAGGACAACCAAGGGTTGGCTTGTAGCTCGGGGATGGCGTTTCGCCATCCCTTTAAGTGTCGAAAGACGAGGGTTTTAAGCCTACCCCAGTATCAGCATTAATTCATGCAGCAACCTTAGTAACTGCGGGTATTTACTTGATGGTTCGCTTAGCGCCTTTTATGACTGGTTCCGACTTAGTGATTTTAGTGGGTTGTTTAACCGCATTTATGGCAGGTGTATTCGGTTTTTTCCAAGCAGATCTTAAACGTGTTATCGCCTTTAGTACATGCAGCCAATTGGGGTATACTTATCCACATAATCTAGTCAAATCTGTTATTATTCTTCTTTCCCTTCTCCAATACCCCTGTCGTTATCCAGGGGTTAGCAAGCTCCAAAACAAGATACTGAGTATCTTGTTTAGCCAAAGAATCAGCTTGCTCCATCCCCCCCCGGATTAAGTCCGGGGGAGGGTAGCAAGCCCGGCACCGCCTGCTTGAAAAGAACCTGCTGGCTCAAAAGAACCTGCTTAGTTCAAAAGAACCTGCTTAGCTCAAAAGAACCTGCCCCCCCAGTGAAAGCAGGGGGGTTGCTGCTGCTTAGCTCAAAAGAACCTGCTGGTTCTTTAGCTAACCAAGAGATAGCTACAAGCAGCGTCAACCCCCCCAGTGAAAGCTGGGGGGTAGCAGCTGCTAGTAGCCCGGGGATGGCGAAACGCCATCCCTGTAAGTCTCTTGGGTTCCACCCCCTGCAAAAAGCTGGGGGAGGTGGCAGAGAGACCTTCTCCCCCAATATACCGTCAGGTTTTACGTAATTACCCCGGCTCAGCCGGGCATGCTAATCCCGGCTCAGCCGGGCATGCTAATCCCGGCAGGTATGCCGGGCATGCTAATCCCGGCTCAGCCGGGCATGCTAATCCCGGCAGGTATGCCGGGATATTGGTGGAAAGAGAGAAAAGGCAAAGCCTTTTCTTCCAAAGGTCTCTCTGCTTCTTTTGGACTTGGCCTGCTTGTTTTATCTATTACCTGTTCTTCTATACCCCGGCCTAAGGCCGATGGGCTTGTTTAATTTAGAAGCTTTAAGTTTAACTTCTATTAATGGACAGTTAATGCTTGATTATGTTTACTGTCTTGCTCCAACAACAAATCTTAACCGTAAAGCCAAGGATGAAATGCCCGAAGTTTATGTCGATCGTTTCTCTGAGACAAGTCAAGCCCTCCAAACAGGGCTTGCTAACCCCGGCGATAACGCCGGGGTATTGTCGGAAGCGCGTGACGCGTTTAAAAGTAAATATAAAGGTATCGCCGGGATTTATTTATGGCGAAACAAGCTCTCAGGAAAAACCTATGTAGGTCAAAGTGTCAATCTTAAAAAGCGCTTTGAAAGTTACAGGGATATCTTTTATCTCAATCGTACTAAAGACTTAATGCCCATCTGTGCTGCTCTTCTTAAGTATGGTTTTGATAACTTTGACTTTTATATTCTTGAAGTAATTAACCCTCCAATCCCCCTGCCAATGGCAGGGGGTAGTAAGCTCCTGAACAAGAGACTTACAGGGATGGCGAAACGCCATCCCTGTTAGTCTCTTGGGTACCACCCCCAGCTTTTTGCTGGGGGGAGGTGGCAGAGAGACCTTCTCCACCAATATTCCGTCATACCTTACGGAATACCCCCGGCTCAGCCGGCATGAGAGCTTAGCTCTGTGGGAAGAGATAAAAGGCTTTGCCTTTTCTTCCTTCCCCTCCAATATTCCGTCATACCTGACGGAATACCCCCGGCTCAGCCGGCATGAGAGCTTAGCTCTGTGGGAAGAGATAAAAGGCTTTGCCTTTTCTTCCTCCCCTCCAATATTCCGTCATACCTGACGGTATTAGCATGCCCGGCTCAGCCGGCATGAGAGCTTAGCTCTGTGGGAAGAGATAAAAGGCTTTGCCTTTTCTTCCTCCCCTCCAATATTCCGTCATACCTGACGGTATTAGCATGCCCGGCTCAGCCGGCATGAGAGCTTAGCTCTGTGGGAAGAGATAAAAGGCTTTGCCTTTTCTTCCTTCCCCTCCAATATTCCGTCATACCTGACGGAATACCCCCGGCTCAGCCGGCATGAGAGCTTAGCTCTGTGGGAAGAGATAAAAGGCTTTGCCTTTTCTTCCTTCCCCTCCAATATTCCGTCATACCTGACGGAATACCCCCGGCTCAGCCGGCATGAGAGCTTAGCTCTGTGGGAAGAGATAAAAGGCTTTGCCTTTTCTTCCTTCCCCTCCAATATTCCGTCATACCTGACGGAATACCCCCGGCTCAGCCGGCATGAGAGCTTAGCTCTGTGGGAAGAGATAAAAGGCTTTGCCTTTTCTTCCTCCCCTCCAATATTCCGTCATACCTGACGGTATTAGCATGCCCGGCTCAGCCGGCATGAGAGCTTAGCTCTGTGGGAAGAGAGAAAAAGCTTTGGCTTTTCTTCCTAAGGTCTCTCTGCTTCTTTAGGGCTCCGCCGGCTTTAATAAGAAGCAAATCTTATGTGATCGTGAACATGCTTGGTTTTTAGACATAAATCCTGCATCTAACTTAGCTTCGACTTTAAATAGGTTTCAAGGAAGAATCTGCTCAGCAGATTCTCTCTAGCCCCGGCAGTCAGGGGAGAAGGAAGAATCTGCTCAGCAGATTCTCTCTAGCCCCGGCAGTCAGGGGAGAAGGAAGAATCTGCTCAGCATATTCTCTCTAGCCCCGGCAGTCAGGGGAGAAGGAAGAATCTGCTCAGCAGATTCTCTCTAGCCCCGGCAGTCAGGGGATAAGGAAGAATCTGCTCAGCAGATTCTCTCTAGCCCCGGCAGTCAGGGGAGAAGGAAGAATCTGCTCAGCAGATTCTCTCTAGCCCCGGCAGTCAGGGGGGAGTGTGCACTCTAACCCCTGACTGCCGGGGAGAAGGTGAAAACCATCCTTGGGCTGGCAAACAACGTTCAGAGGAAAGATTCGTCAAACACTGACAGGTCGTGTACAGACAGCAGAGCATAAGCTCAATATCTCGAAAAGTGCTGCTAAAGTATCGATCTACTTGGTTGGAAGTCTAAGAGCTTTGGTCGCAAATTTGGTATCGTAGAGCATGACTTCGTGAAAGTTAAACATGCAATACACTATCTAAGTTTAGCATAAAAACAAGCGTCTCACATGTCTTGCTAGGTCCCACTTCGTGTCGGGTTATGTCCACCTAAGGACACACCTCCAAGACCGCACGGATACGGACCGGGCTCCGCTATTCTCTCACCTACGAGACAGCCACTCCAACCGGCATACGGTCGGTCTTGGTATTGTCTACCAAGGGACATCACTTCCAAAAGACACGGTCGGGAGGTCTGGGTTATGCTGTCTACCTAGGACATCAGCTCCAAGACGCCCGCTACGGTCGGGGTTGAGCAAGACACCAGAAACGCTAATGAGAAAACCAGCTTTTGTCCTCGCCAAAGGGGCGGAACACGCGTGATGTTTTTTAAGCCTTCATTTGCCACTAATAAGACCAAACCAAGAGATAGCAACAAGCAGCACCAACCCCCCCAGTTTTCACTGGGGGGTAGCAGGCAAAGAGATAGCAACAAGCAGCACCAACCCCCCCAGTTTTCACTGGGGGGTAGCAGGCAAAGAGATAGCAACAAGC
>VFSX01000840.1:0-30711 GCA_016618255.1 Chlamydomonas sp. UWO 241
GCAGCTCTGCAGCTTGTAGCCCTGCAGCTCTGCTGCTTGTAGCTATAGCTAGGTAAACTGTGGGTAGCTGGCAAAGAGATTGCTACAAGCAGCTCTGCAGCTTGTAGCCCTGCAGCTCTGCTGCTTGTAGCTATAGCTAGGTAAACTGTGGGTAGCTGGCAAAGAGATTGCTACAAGCAGCTCTGCAGCTTGTAGCCCTGCAGCTCTGCTGCTTGTAGCTATAGCTAGGTAAACTGTGGGTAGCTGGCAAAGAGATTGCTACAAGCAGCTCTGCAGCTTGTAGCCCTGCAGCTTGTAGCCCTCTCTTAGCGCAGCGGCTTGTAGCCCTCTCTTAGCGCAGCGGCTTGTAGCTATTGCTTGGGGAGAGCAGCTAGTAGCCCTCTCTTTGCGCAGCGGCTTGTAGCTATTGCTTGGGAAGAGCAGCTAGTAGCTATCTTTAGTTAATACCTGGAGGCTTCTTTTGGAGTTTTTGTATTCATGGCTTTTTACTTTAGAGTCATTAAACCTTTATAGATACTGCGAGGACTTGAACCTGCTTTTTTAGGGGCATGAACCCTATGCCTATACCTTTTGACTTAGTATCTTTGCCAACCCTAGCTCTTTTAGCTAGGGTTTATCTAATAAGAACTAGTTATGCTCCAAAAGAAGAAGCCAAGGAAGAAAAGCCAAAGCCTTTTCTATCTCGCCTTCCATATCCCGGCAGGAATGCCGGGATTAGCATGCTCCAGAACAAGAGATAGCTACAAGCATCTGCTTGTAGCTATCTCTTGTTTTGGGGCATGCTTATACCGTCAGGTATTACGGAATATTGGTGGACAAGGAGAAGCTTAGCTTCCCTTGTCCACCTATCCCCCCCCAGCTGGCTACCCCCCAGCTTTTTGCTGGAAAAGATCCCTCTGCTTCTTTATTAATTAGGCGGCCTGTTGTTTCGGGTTCTTGCAACCCCCCCCGGACTAAGTCCGGGGGGTTGGGGCTTAGCAGCTTCTTTTGCGAACCAAAAGACTGAGTCTCTAGGTTTCCCCAGGAGTCCTCGCTACGATCACAGAGAAGCTCAAAGCTTCTTCTTATTTTAGAGCTTTAGACCACCTTGTAAGTTAAAGCTAATGGCTAATAACTGATTCTCTTTTTTTCTTTAGTATAGATTAAAAATCTATGTTTTATATTTATTGAGTAGCTGACCCATGATGCAAAAGGTACGTCATATTTTATGACTGCATTGGCTAAGTTATAGTTTCATCAATTCCATCACTGTACTTTATTAGAGATTTCTCTAGCCTATCTTCAAAAGATATCGGCAATTCACTATCAGTTACCTTCTTTTAAATTATTTTACAATCCCCCCAGGCGGAAAGCCTGGGGGAAAGCCTGGGGGAAAGCCTGGGGGAAAGCCTGGGGGAAAGCCTGGGGGAAGCAGAGAGATCCTACCCTTATAGACCTAGTTAAGACTGACGGGGTATACGTGCCCCAAAACAAGAGATAGCTACAAGCAGCACCAACCCCCCAGTGAAAGCTGGGGGGGTAGCAGCTGCTTGTAGCCCGGGGATGGCGTTTCGCCATCCCTGTTAGTCTCTAGGGTTCCACCCCCAGCTTTTTGCTGGGGGAGGTGGCAGAGAGACCTTCTCCACCAATATCCCGGCATACCTGCCGGGATTAGCATGCCCGGCTCAGCCGGCATGATAGCTTAGCTCTGTGGGTCTCTCTGCCTCTTTTGCTAACCAAGAGATAGCTACAAGCAGCACCAACCCCCCCCCAGTGAAAGCTGGGGGGTTAGCAGCAGCTTGTAGCCCGGGGATGGCGAAACGCCATCCCTGTTAGTCTCTAGGGTTCCACCCCCAGCTTTTTGCTGGGGGAGGTGGCTGAGAGACCTAAGGAAGAAAAGGCTTTGCCTTTTATCTCTTTCCACCAATATCCCGGCATACCTGCCGGGATTAGCATGCCCGGCTCAGCCGGCATGATAGCTTAGCTCTGTTAGTCTCTAGGGTTCCACCCCCAGCTTTTTGCTGGGGGAGGTGGCAGAGAGACCTTCTCCACCAATATCCCGGCATACCTGCCGGGATTAGCATGCCCGGCTCAGCCGGCATGATAGCTTAGCTCTGTGGGTCTCTCTGCCTCTTTTGCTAACCAAGAGATAGCTACAAGCAGCACCAACCCCCCCCAGTGAAAGCTGGGGGGTTAGCAGCAGCTTGTAGCCCGGGGATGGCGAAACGCCATCCCTGTTAGTCTCTAGGGTTCCACCCCCAGCTTTTTGCTGGGGGAGGGGGCTGAGAGACCTAAGGAAGAAAAGGCTTTGCCTTTTATCTCTTTCCACCAATATCCCGGCATACCTGCCGGGATTAGCATGCCCGGCTCAGCCGGCATGATAGCTTAGCTCTGTTAGTCTCTAGGGTTCCACCCCCAGTTTTTTGCTGGGGGAGGTGGCAGAGAGACCTTCTCCACCAATATCCCGGCATACCTGCCGGGATTAGCATGCCCGGCTCAGCCGGCATGATAGCTTAGCTCTGTGGGTCTCTCTGCTTCTTTTGGACTCAACCGGCATATTTGTGGCGAGAGAGAAAAGGCTTTGGCTTTTATTCCTTGGGCCTCTCTGCTTCTCTATGTAACTAAATTAAAAAAAGACTCGCGCATTACGCACCCGTACGTTACTCTATTTCACTCGCATGTATAAATTCTAAAAAGACGCATTACTGCTGAGCCAGCACCAAACCCATTTTGAATTTTTTATTATTTTCAATATACCGTTAAACCTGACGGTATTAGCACGCTCCAGAACAAGAGATAGCTACAAGCATCTGCTTGTAGCTATCTGTTGTTCAGCGAAAGAATCAGTAAACGCAAAAGAACCAGCTAAGCACAAAAGAACCAGCTAAGCTCAAAAGAACCTGCTTAGCTCAAAAGAACCTGCTTAGCTCAAAAGAACCAGCTAAGCAGGTTCTTTTGCTAACCAAGAGATAGCTACTAGCAGCGTCAACCCCCCCAGTTAAAGCTGGGGGGTAGCTGCTGCTAGTAGCCCGGGGATGGCTAAACGCCATCCCTGTAAGTCTCTTGGATACCACCCCCAGCTTTTTGCTGGGGGAGGTGGCAGAGAGACCTTCTCCACATAGCTATCATGCCGGCTGTGCCGGGCATGCTAATCCCGGCAGGTATGCCGGGATATTGGTGGTAAGAGAGAAAAGGCTTTACCTTTTCTTACTTAGGTCTCTCTGCCTCTTTTGCTAACCAAGAGATAGCTACAAGCAGCACCAACCCCCCCCAGTGAAAGCTGGGGGGTAGCAGCAGCTTGTAGCCCGGGGATGGCGAGACGCCATCCCTGTTAGTCTCTAGGTTTCCACCCCCAGCTTTTTACTGGGGTAGCTGCTGCTTGTAGCCCGGGGATGGCGAAACGCCCTCCCTGTAAGTCTCTTGGTTTGGATCCCACCCCCCAGCTTTTTACAGAGGGAGGTGGCAGAGAGACCTTCTCCACATAGCTATCATGCCGGCTGAGCCGGGCATGCTAATCCCGGCAGGTATGCCGGGATATTGGTGGTAAGAGAGAAAAGGCTTTACCTTTTCTTCCTAAGGTCTCTCTGTAACCAAACCCCTGACGGCGTACCCCCCTAAACCCCCAGTCTTTTTAGGATGGGGTCGTAGGCCAAAGGGAGCACAGCTTCTGCTTGTCTGCCTGACGAGGGTGGGTGTCCGGTATTCTTTTGGACTAAACTGTTCTTTTCTTAGCATAATATAATTTTCAGATAAATTCATAACCGATTCACTTGATAAACCCTTGGACTTTCGGCCATATTTAAAATATTTAATGTTACTAATGTCAGCAATCTCAATTCGATTTTTTGTTTCCATTTCTTTAAAAACAGTTTGAATTCAAACTGTTTTAATTCTCGAACGTCCTGCTACCGACAGAAAGATATTTTTGATTATATATACTTTATTAGCTAGAAATCCCCTAATTATGACTTATGAAGCTGACCAAGATACTTAGTATCTTGTTTTGGAGACCTCCCCCCGACCGGGCCACCCCCAACCCCATAGCCTACCGCAGGGGGTTGGGATTAGCAAAGTCAGGGGGGAGATGAAAAGCTGGGGGGCGGTGGCAGAGAGACCCAGGGTCTCTCTGCTTCTATTGGAGTAAAAGCGCAATAAGAGAGACCCTGGGTCTCTCTGCTTCTATTTGAGTAAAAGCGCAATAAGAGAGACCCTGGGTCTCTCTGCTTCTATTGGAGTAAAAGCGCAATAAGGGGAGTAGCTTGGCTATGCCCTTAGGAACCTATAAAACAACAGAGCAGAGAGACCCTGGGTCTCTCTGCTTCTATTGGAGTAAAAGCGCAATAAGGGGAGTAGCTTGGCTATGCCCTTAGGAACCTATAAAACAACAGAGCATAGAGACCCTAGGGTCTCTCTGCTAAACCCTAGGGTCTCTCTGTCAAACCCTAGGGTCTCTCTGCTAAACCCTAGGGTCTCTCTGCTAAACCCCTCCCCCGGACTTTTTACGAGGGGGGGTTAGCTAGAAGCTTTTGGCTGAAAGCAGGGGGGTTAGGTCTAATAGTTTTTTAACACTAAAGAAGATTCTAACCAACCTAATAAAGGTAAAAGCACAAATAAATAAGCAAATAAGATTAAGGTTGCGACTTGACCTAACATAACGGTTGCGGGCATAATTTCTTGAGCACCTACCCAAGTTAATAAGAAAAGATCAGCTACTAATACCCAAAATAAACGTTCATGAATAATCCTAAATTTAGGGGAACCTACGTGACCCATTGATAAGAAAGGTAATGCTGCAATACCGAGAAAAGTTAAGGCAATAGCAAGAATACCACCCGCTTTATTAGGAATACTACGTAAAATAGCATATACCCAAAGGAAATACCACTCAGGTACAATATGTGCTGGGGTTGCGTAAGGGTTTGCTGGAATGAGGTTGTCCGGATGCATTTATACAGGGAAATTGCTTTCCCATAAGCCTAGTATACCCGTTCTAAAGGGGCTATTGACCGCACAAGCTGGTTTAACCAGCTTGCTATCACCTGGTTAAACCAGCTTGCAATCACCTGGTTAAACCAGCTTGCAATCACCTGGTTAAACCAGCTTGCTATCACCTGGTTAAACCAGCTTGCAATCACCTGGTTAACAAGGTGACGGGATACACAAGCGCTAGGCTTTTGCCGTTGCTTGTCTCTCTGCTTATCTAGCTTATTTGTTAAGTTGGACTATATCTTCAACCTGTTTTTTACGGTTTTAAGCGATTCCTGAAGATTTTGATGATGGCTTCCACTTCGGGGCGATGTGGATTATGTTTGAAATGATATTGTTTCTCAAATAAAGCCAATAAGGTTTTAAATCTTTTTACTTCTTCTGCTTTAGTGGTCTAAAGTTGTCATTGACTGAGATTGTTTCAAACCCTACGCATACCTTCCCTGATTGTATTAAGCCTAACATACCCTGTTTTATCAGACCGAATACGACGAAACCCTAAAACGTTTTTAATGTGCTCAAGAATAAGTTTATCTTTTTGAGCCAAATTGAGCGTTAAAGTGAATTCATTCATAATGACGAAACAGCCTTCAGCCTCAAAAAAGCCAGCAAACCTACCGGTATTACGAATTACATGAGCCATATGATTTGCATCAAAGTCAAAAGTTAAACCGATATTGTTTAAAGCTTAGTGGAGTTGATCTTTTTGTAAGGTGGTAATAGTTTGAGGATTAAGCTTGACACGTAATTGTTCACGTTTATTAGGAGTCAAGCAATATTTATTTAATTTCTGTGCTAATTTTAAGACTTCCAAAGTTTCTGATAAACGATAACGCCAAGCTTTAGCGCCTGAGCATTTTCGTTCTTGTCCGATTCCGAGATTATCTCGGATATCGTTCTTGTCCGATTCCGAGATTATCTCGGATATCGTTCTTGTCCGATTCCGAGATTATCTCGGATATCGTTCTTGTCCGATTCCGAGATTATCTCGGATATCGTGAAGAAGATTAACATCTTTTTAATCTAAAGTCAATTCAAAAGATGGATATCGTTCTTGTCCGATTCCGAGATTATCTCGGATATCGTTCTTGTCCGATTCCGAGATTATCTCGGATATCGTTCTTGTCCGATTCCGAGATTATCTCGGATATCGTGAAAAAGGTTAACATCTTTTTAATCTAAAGTCAATTCAAAAGATGGATATCCATCTTTTGATACAAGAAAACTACCATCCCCATCCGTTAACCCACCAAACCTACAATAGAAATCACTATCCGTTTTAAAACGGGTTGTAACGCGTGGAGTCTCTGGGGTACTGAATGTCCTATTTTTTATAGGATAGACAGGAGGGTTAAGCCTGAAGAGAGCCAAAAGACACACTAGAATAGCGAAATCCTGTGTTGTCCATGAATGATTATGTTTTGAACTCCATTCATTACCTGCTGATTGATCTGTTGTGTGCAAATGTTCCCAGCATATAGCGTTATTAAAACCAAGAAGATTACTCGAAAAGGCGGCCAATCGACCTAAATACTCTGGGTAGAAAAACACTAAGACGGCAAACACAAATAAAAAGAATAAAAAGGCTAATAAGTCTTTGACACCAAAATAAGTACCGAAATAAATAGTACTGCTTTGAGTATTAATTCCTAAGGGATTGGTGCTTCCATATTGATGTAAAGCTGCGATATGGAAAATGCTTAAGCCAGCTAAGATAAAAGGTAATGTGTAGTGAAAACTATAAAAACGATTTAATGTTGGATGATCAATAGAAAAGCCACCCCATAACCAATAAACAATTTGTTTCCCGACGACTGGGATTGTGGTGACTAAACTTGTAATTACGGTAGCACCCCAAAAAGACATTTGCCCCCAAGGTAACACGTATCCAATGAAAGCTGTGATAATCATTAATAATAAAATAACTACACCTGAAATCCAGAGAATTTCACGGGGTTGATTCCCACTACTATAATATAAACCACGTAAAATATGAAGATATACTACGGTAAAGAACAAACTAGCACCATTCGCATGGGCATAACGTAAAATTAGGCCAGATGGGACATCTACCATTAAATGTTGGACACTTGCAAAGGCATGATCAACATGACCAACATAATGCATGGCTAAAAGAATACCTGTGACAATTTGACTGCCTAAAATCAATCCAGATAAAGAACCCCAACTCCAATTCCAATTTAAATTCATTGGTGTGGGATAAACATTTAAATGTTGATTTAAGAGTTTTAAAACTTGAATTTTGTTATATAAACGCATTTTTTATTATATTTTTTCCTCCTTTACCTACACCGCCTTTTGCTGGCGGAGTTGCTTACACGGGGTTACAGAGAGCCCATCTGGTCTATTTGTTACCTACACCGCCTTTTGCTGGCGGAGTTGCTGGCACGGGGTTACAGAGAGCCCATGAGGTCTATATGTTCCCCCCCTTTTAATGTTGGGGGCTGTTATCTGGGTGTTTATTACAGGGGGCCCTGCTGGTCTATATGTTTCCCCCCCACCCTCTTGGGGTCATTAACCTTACGGTTTGTAAACCGCCCCGTAGAGGGTAAGGGTTTAAGGGTGGTGGGTCATTAACCTTACAGTTTGTAAACCGCCCCGTAGAGGGTCATTAACCTTACGGTTTGTAAACCGCCCCGTAGAGGGTAAGGGTTTAAGGGTGGAGGGTCATTAACCTTACGGTTTGTAAACCGCCCCGTAGAGGGTAAGGGTTTAAGGGTGGAGGGTCATTAACCTTACGGTTTGTAAACCGCCCCGTAGAGGGTAAGGGTTTAAGGGTGGAGGGTCATTAACCTTACGGTTTGTAAACCGCCCCGTAGAGGGTAAGGGTTTAAGGGAGGGGGGGCAAAGAGACCTAGGTCTCTTTGCTTCCTGTGGAAGAAAGAAGCTAAAAGCCACACCTAATGATCCCTACTATTACTTTATGATCGTCTAATAAAGAAGCTAAAGCTTCTTTTTAGACAACCCTATATCCAAAAATTTATACTACAATACCGGACTCTTAGTTTGCTGGCCCTGTAAAAAAGGCTCAAGATGCGGGAAGCTTCTCTTTGGAAGCCAGCCTCGGCCCCCCCTTGCCAACAACCCCCCAGTAAACCCCCCTGCTTTTAGCAGGGGGGGTTGTTGGCAAGGGGTAACAGAGAGACCAGGAGGTCTCTCTGTTTACCCCTGCTAAAGGTAGGGGGTAGCCGGTCCGGGGTAACAGAGAGACCAGGAGGTCTCTCTGTTTACCCCTGCTAAAGGTAGGGGGTAGCCGGTACGGGGTAACAGAGAGACCAGGAGGTCTCTCTGTATACCCCTGCTAAAGGTAGGGGGTAGCCGGTACGGGGTAACAGAGAGACCAGGAGGTCTCTCTGTATACCCCTGCTAAAGGTAGGGGGTAGCCGGTACGGGGTAACAGAGAGACCAGGAGGTCTCTCTGTATACCCCTGCTAAAGGTAGGGGGGTAGCCGGTCCGGGGTAACAGAGAGACCAGCGAAAAGCTGGGGGGTTGGTGCTACTTGTAGCCCAGGGAGGAAGGTCACCCCTAGGCTACAAGTAGCACCAACCCCCCCGCCAAAAGAAGCAGCTTTGCTACTAAGAACAAGAGATAGCTACAAGTAGCACCAACCCCCCAGCCAAAAGAAGCAGCTTTGCTACTAAGAACAAGAGATAGCTACAAGCATCTGCTTGTAGCTATCTCTTGTTCAGGTGCATGCTAATACCGTCAGGAGTGCCCTGCCAAAAGAAGCAGCTTTGCTACTAAGAACAAGAGATAGCTACAAGCATCTGCTTGTAGCTATGTCTTGTTCAGGCGCATGTTAATGCCGTCAGGAGTGCCGGGATACTTGTGTCGGGAGAGAAAAGGCTTTACCTTTTCTTCCTTGGTTTGTAAAGCTGGGGGGTAGCAGGGAAAGAGACTAACAGGGATGGCGTATCGCCATCCCCGGGCTACAAGCAGCAGAGCAGCTTGTAGCTATCTCTTTGCGCAGATGCTTGTAGCTATCTCTTTGCGCAGATGCTTGTAGCTATCTCTTTGCGCAGATGCTTGTAGCTATCTCTTGTTCAGGTGCATGTTAATACCGTCAGGAGTGCCGGGATACTAGTGTTGGGAGAGAAAAGGCTTTACCTTTTCTTCCTTGGTTTGTAAAGCTGGGGGGTAGCAGGGAAAGAGACTAACAGGGATGGCGTATCGCCATCCCCGGGCTACAAGCAGCAGAGCAGCTTGTAGCTATCTCTTTGCGCAGCTGCTTGTAGCTTTCTCTAGGGGGACCTAATCCCCTGTCTTTGTCTGTTTGTAAGGCTAAAAAAACTTTATAACACAAAAGGTTTAATATAGAATAAAGGTGCGAACACTAAGAAAATCACACAAAAGGATGTCAATTTGATTTGAGCGTCTAAAAGTGTAGAACAATAAGTACGTGTTTCAATGCCCATATTAGAAATGTTATGTAAAGTGCGATTTGTGATGGAAGCGGAATTATCTGACATAGTAAATAAGCGGAAAACACGTAAGTAGTAAACTAAAGATAAGGCAGTACAAAACAAAGAAATTAATAAAACTCCTAAATAAGGACCAGCCATGGCACCAGTAGCGACACTATTAAAAATCCAAGCTTTCCCGAAAAAGCCGGCAAAAGGTGGCATACCAGCTAAACTAACAGCTAAAACAGAAAAGAATCGTTTATCACTGTTATTCCATAACAATAGCATACTTACAATATAAATGCTTAAATGTTGAAATAAAGAGTGAAACCCTGCAGTTTCAAGAGCCATTAACATTAAACCAATTTCGTTAATTGTACTATAAGCAAATAAGGCACGTAAGGTTGGTTGATTATAAGCGCCAAAACATCCAATAATCATAGATAATGCAACAAATAATAATACTGTAAAATCGGTCCAAACAGAATGCCATGTTCCAACCCAAAAACCAAATAAACTTAATTTTGGTGCTGTTGATAAATACATTAATAATTGACGTTTTACCCCACTATAGATGTCAACCATCCATAAGTGCAAGGGAGCGCCACCCAATTTAAACATTAAAGCGATTAAAATAAGCATTTGTGGAATCACTTCCATAAATGTATGATAATTACTGTCAAAAGGTGTTGCTGTTAAAGGTCCCCAACTTAAAGTAGTAAGTCCTGTTTGTAAATATAAGGCTGAGAACCAGAATAATAAAACACCTGATGAAAAAGCACTTAGTAACAAATATTTTATAGATGCTTCCACTCCTGCTAAAGAACTACTACCACGAGAGGCACTATGTTTCATAACCCTAGGTTGTAAACCACATAAAACTAAGAAACAAAAGTTTTGAGCTTCTAAACAAATATAAAAACTTACTAAGTCACAGCTATGTAACATAAATAATTGACCGACAAAAGCTAATAATAACAATAACACCGATTCAAAGCTTAACAGCATTGGCTTATCCATATAATAACGGTATTGATGTTTTATTGATAGTACTTACAGTTATTATAATGCAATCCTTTAAAAGCTTTGAATCGGTGTTATTGTTATTATTAGCTTTTGTCGGTCAATTATTTATGTTACATAGCTGTGACTTAGTAAGTTTTTATATTTGTTTAGAAGCTCAAAACTTTTGTTTCTTAGTTTTATGTGGTTTACAACCTAGGGTTATGAAACATAGTGCCTCTCGTGGTAGTAGTTCTTTAGCAGGAGTGGAAGCATCTATAAAATATTTGTTACTAAGTGCTTTTTCATCAGGTGTTTTATTATTCTGGTTCTCAGCCTTATATTTACAAACAGGACTTACTACTTTAAGTTGGGGACCTTTAACAGCAACACCTTTTGACAGTAATTATCATACATTTATGGAAGTGATTCCACAAATGCTTATTTTAATCGCTTTAATGTTTAAATTGGGTGGCGCTCCCTTGCACTTATGGATGGTTGACATCTATAGTGGGGTAAAACGTCAATTATTAATGTATTTATCAACAGCACCAAAATTAAGTTTATTTGGTTTTTGGGTTGGAACATGGCATTCTGTTTGGACCGATTTTACAGTATTATTATTTGTTGCATTATCTATGATTATTGGATGTTTTGGCGCTTATAATCAACCAACCTTACGTGCCTTATTTGCTTATAGTACAATTAACGAAATTGGTTTAATGTTAATGGCTCTTGAAACTGCAGGGTTTCACTCTTTATTTCAACATTTAAGCATTTATATTGTAAGTATGCTATTGTTATGGAATAACAGTGATAAACGATTCTTTTCTGTTTTAGCTGTTAGTTTAGCTGGTATGCCACCTTTTGCCGGCTTTTTCGGGAAAGCTTGGATTTTTAATAGTGTCGCTACTGGTGCCATGGCTGGTCCTTATTTAGGAGTTTTATTAATTTCTTTGTTTTGTACTGCCTTATCTTTAGTTTACTACTTACGTGTTTTCCGCTTATTTACTATGTCAGATAATTCCGCTTCCATCACAAATCGCACTTTACATAACATTTCTAATATGGGCATTGAAACACGTACTTATTGTTCTACACTTTTAGACGCTCAAATCAAATTGACATCCTTTTGTGTGATTTTCTTAGTGTTCGCACCTTTATTCTATATTAAACCTTTTGTGTTATAAAGTTTTTTTAGCCTTACAAACAGACAAAGACAGGGGATTAGGTCCCCCTAGAGAAAGCTACAAGCAGCTGCGCAAAGAGATAGCTACAAGCTGCTCTGCTGCTTGTAGCCCGGGGATGGCGATACGCCATCCCTGTTAGTCTCTTTCCCTGCTACCCCCCAGCTTTACAAACCAAGGAAGAAAAGGTAAAGCCTTTTCTCTCCCAACACTAGTATCCCGGCACTCCTGACGGTATTAACATGCACCTGAACAAGAGATAGCTACAAGCATCTGCGCAAAGAGATAGCTACAAGCATCTGCGCAAAGAGATAGCTACAAGCATCTGCGCAAAGAGATAGCTACAAGCTGCTCTGCTTCTTGTAGCCCGGGGATGGCGATACGCCATCCCTGTTAGTCTCTTTCCCTGCTACCCCCCAGCTTTACAAACCAAGGAAGAAAAGGTAAAGCCTTTTCTCTCCCGACACAAGTATCCCGGCACTCCTGACGGAATTAACATGCGCCTGAACAAGACATAGCTACAAGCAGATGCTTGTAGCTATCTCTTGTTCTTAGTAGCAAAGCTGCTTCTTTTGGCAGGGCACTCCTGACGGTATTAGCATGCACCTGAACAAGAGATAGCTACAAGCAGATGCTTGTAGCTATCTCTTGTTCTTAGTAGCAAAGCTGCTTCTTTTGGCTGGGGGGTTGGTGCTACTTGTAGCTATCTCTTGTTCTTAGTAGCAAAGCTGCTTCTTTTGGCGGGGGGGTTGGTGCTACTTGTAGCCTAGGGGTGACCTTCCTCCCTGGGCTACAAGTAGCACCAACCCCCCAGCTTTTCGCTGGTCTCTCTGTTACCCCGGACCGGCTACCCCCCTACCTTTAGCAGGGGTATACAGAGAGACCTCCTGGTCTCTCTGTTACCCCGTACCGGCTACCCCCTACCTTTAGCAGGGGTATACAGAGAGACCTCCTGGTCTCTCTGTTACCCCGTACCGGCTACCCCCTACCTTTAGCAGGGGTATACAGAGAGACCTCCTGGTCTCTCTGTTACCCCGTACCGGCTACCCCCTACCTTTAGCAGGGGTAAACAGAGAGACCTCCTGGTCTCTCTGTTACCCCGGACCGGCTACCCCCTACCTTTAGCAGGGGTAAACAGAGAGACCTCCTGGTCTCTCTGTTACCCCTTGCCAACAACCCCCCCTGCTAAAAGCAGGGGGGTTTACTGGGGGGTTGTTGGCAAGGGGGGGCCGAGGCTGGCTTCCAAAGAGAAGCTTCCCGCATCTTGAGCCTTTTTTACAGGGCCAGCAAACTAAGAGTCCGGTATTGTAGTATAAATTTTTGGATATAGGGTTGTCTAAAAAGAAGCTTTAGCTTCTTTATTAGACGATCATAAAGTAATAGTAGGGATCATTAGGTGTGGCTTTTAGCTTCTTTCTTCCACAGGAAGCAAAGAGACCTAGGTCTCTTTGCCCCCCCTCCCTTAAACCCTTACCCTCTACGGGGCGGTTTACAAACCGTAAGGTTAATGACCCTCCACCCTTAAACCCTTACCCTCTACGGGGCGGTTTACAAACCGTAAGGTTAATGACCCTCCACCCTTAAACCCTTACCCTCTACGGGGCGGTTTACAAACCGTAAGGTTAATGACCCTCTACGGGGCGGTTTACAAACTGTAAGGTTAATGACCCACCACCCTTAAACCCTTACCCTCTACGGGGCGGTTTACAAACCGTAAGGTTAATGACCCCAAGAGGGTGGGGGGGAAACATATAGACCAGCAGGGCCCCCTGTAATAAACACCCAGATAACAGCCCCCAACATTAAAAGGGGGGGAACATATAGACCTCATGGGCTCTCTGTAACCCCGTGCCAGCAACTCCGCCAGCAAAAGGCGGTGTAGGTAACAAATAGACCAGATGGGCTCTCTGTAACCCCGTGTAAGCAACTCCGCCAGCAAAAGGCGGTGTAGGTAAAGGAGGAAAAAATATAATAAAAAATGCGTTTATATAACAAAATTCAAGTTTTAAAACTCTTAAATCAACATTTAAATGTTTATCCCACACCAATGAATTTAAATTGGAATTGGAGTTGGGGTTCTTTATCTGGATTGATTTTAGGCAGTCAAATTGTCACAGGTATTCTTTTAGCCATGCATTATGTTGGTCATGTTGATCATGCCTTTGCAAGTGTCCAACATTTAATGGTAGATGTCCCATCTGGCCTAATTTTACGTTATGCCCATGCGAATGGTGCTAGTTTGTTCTTTACCGTAGTATATCTTCATATTTTACGTGGTTTATATTATAGTAGTGGGAATCAACCCCGTGAAATTCTCTGGATTTCAGGTGTAGTTATTTTATTATTAATGATTATCACAGCTTTCATTGGATACGTGTTACCTTGGGGGCAAATGTCTTTTTGGGGTGCTACCGTAATTACAAGTTTAGTCACCACAATCCCAGTCGTCGGGAAACAAATTGTTTATTGGTTATGGGGTGGCTTTTCTATTGATCATCCAACATTAAATCGTTTTTATAGTTTTCACTACACATTACCTTTTATCTTAGCTGGCTTAAGCATTTTCCATATCGCAGCTTTACATCAATATGGAAGCACCAATCCCTTAGGAATTAATACTCAAAGCAGTACTATTTATTTCGGTACTTATTTTGGTGTCAAAGACTTATTAGCCTTTTTATTCTTTTTATTTGTGTTTGCCGTCTTAGTGTTTTTCTACCCAGAGTATTTAGGTCGATTGGCCGCCTTTTCGAGTAATCTTCTTGGTTTTAATAACGCTATATGCTGGGAACATTTGCACACAACAGATCAATCAGCAGGTAATGAATGGAGTTCAAAACATAATCATTCATGGACCACACAGGATTTCGCTATTCTAGTGTGTCTTTTGGCTCTCTTCAGGCTTAACCCTCCTGTCTATCCTATAAAAAATAGGACATTCAGTACCCCAGAGACTCCACGCGTTACAACCCGTTTTAAAACGGATAGTGATTTCTATTGTAGGTTTGGTGGGTTAACGGATGGGGATGGTAGTTTTCTTGTATCAAAAGATGGATATCCATCTTTTGAATTGACTTTAGATTAAAAAGATGTTAACCTTTTTCACGATATCCGAGATAATCTCGGAATCGGACAAGAACGATATCCGAGATAATCTCGGAATCGGACAAGAACGATATCCATCTTTTGAATTGACTTTAGATTAAAAAGATGTTAATCTTCTTCACGATATCCGAGATAATCTCGGAATCGGACAAGAACGATATCCGAGATAATCTCGGAATCGGACAAGAACGATATCCGAGATAATCTCGGAATCGGACAAGAACGATATCCGAGATAATCTCGGAATCGGACAAGAACGAAAATGCTCAGGCGCTAAAGCTTGGCGTTATCGTTTATCAGAAACTTTGGAAGTCTTAAAATTAGCACAGAAATTAAATAAATATTGCTTGACTCCTAATAAACGTGAACAATTACGTGTCAAGCTTAATCCTCAAACTATTACCACCTTACAAAAAGATCAACTCCACTAAGCTTTAAACAATATCGGTTTAACTTTTGACTTTGATGCAAATCATATGGCTCATGTAATTCGTAATACCGGTAGGTTTGCTGGCTTTTTTGAGGCTGAAGGCTGTTTCGTCATTATGAATGAATTCACTTTAACGCTCAATTTGGCTCAAAAAGATAAACTTATTCTTGAGCACATTAAAAACGTTTTAGGGTTTCGTCGTATTCGGTCTGATAAAACAGGGTATGTTAGGCTTAATACAATCAGGGAAGGTATGCGTAGGGTTTGAAACAATCTCAGTCAATGACAACTTTAGACCACTAAAGCAGAAGAAGTAAAAAGATTTAAAACCTTATTGGCTTTATTTGAGAAACAATATCATTTCAAACATAATCCACATCGCCCCGAAGTGGAAGCCATCATCAAAATCTTCAGGAATCGCTTAAAACCGTAAAAAACAGGTTGAAGATATAGTCCAACTTAACAAATAAGCTAGATAAGCAGAGAGACAAGCAACGGCAAAAGCCTAGCGCTTGTGTATCCCGTCACCTTGTTAACCAGGTGATTGCAAGCTGGTTTAACCAGGTGATAGCAAGCTGGTTTAACCAGGTGATTGCAAGCTGGTTTAACCAGGTGATTGCAAGCTGGTTTAACCAGGTGATAGCAAGCTGGTTAAACCAGCTTGTGCGGTCAATAGCCCCTTTAGAACGGGTATACTAGGCTTATGGGAAAGCAATTTCCCTGTATAAATGCATCCGGACAACCTCATTCCAGCAAACCCTTACGCAACCCCAGCACATATTGTACCTGAGTGGTATTTCCTTTGGGTATATGCTATTTTACGTAGTATTCCTAATAAAGCGGGTGGTATTCTTGCTATTGCCTTAACTTTTCTCGGTATTGCAGCATTACCTTTCTTATCAATGGGTCACGTAGGTTCCCCTAAATTTAGGATTATTCATGAACGTTTATTTTGGGTATTAGTAGCTGATCTTTTCTTATTAACTTGGGTAGGTGCTCAAGAAATTATGCCCGCAACCGTTATGTTAGGTCAAGTCGCAACCTTAATCTTATTTGCTTATTTATTTGTGCTTTTACCTTTATTAGGTTGGTTAGAATCTTCTTTAGTGTTAAAAAACTATTAGACCTAACCCCCCTGCTTTCAGCCAAAAGCTTCTAGCTAACCCCCCCTCGTAAAAAGTCCGGGGGAGGGGTTTAGCAGAGAGACCCTAGGGTTTAGCAGAGAGACCCTAGGGTTTGACAGAGAGACCCTAGGGTTTAGCAGAGAGACCCTAGGGTCTCTATGCTCTGTTGTTTTATAGGTTCCTAAGGGCATAGCCAAGCTACTCCCCTTATTGCGCTTTTACTCCAATAGAAGCAGAGAGACCCAGGGTCTCTCTTATTGCGCTTTTACTCAAATAGAAGCAGAGAGACCCAGGGTCTCTCTTATTGCGCTTTTACTCCAATAGAAGCAGAGAGACCCAGGGTCTCTCTGCTCTGTTGTTTTATAGGTTCCTAAGGGCATAGCCAAGCTACTCCCCTTATTGCGCTTTTACTCCAATAGAAGCAGAGAGACCCTGGGTCTCTCTGCCACCGCCCCCCAGCTTTTCATCTCCCCCCTGACTTTGCTAATCCCAACCCCCTGCGGTAGGCTATGGGGTTGGGGGTGGCCCGGTCGGGGGGAGGTCTCCAAAACAAGATACTAAGTATCTTGGTCAGCTTCATAAGTCATAATTAGGGGATTTCTAGCTAATAAAGTATATATAATCAAAAATATCTTTCTGTCGGTAGCAGGACGTTCGAGAATTAAAACAGTTTGAATTCAAACTGTTTTTAAAGAAATGGAAACAAAAAATCGAATTGAGATTGCTGACATTAGTAACATTAAATATTTTAAATATGGCCGAAAGTCCAAGGGTTTATCAAGTGAATCGGTTATGAATTTATCTGAAAATTATATTATGCTAAGAAAAGAACAGTTTAGTCCAAAAGAATACCGGACACCCACCCTCGTCAGGCAGACAAGCAGAAGCTGTGCTCCCTTTGGCCTACGACCCCATCCTAAAAAGACTGGGGGTTTAGGGGGGTACGCCGTCAGGGGTTTGGTTACAGAGAGACCTTAGGAAGAAAAGGTAAAGCCTTTTCTCTCTTACCACCAATATCCCGGCATACCTGCCGGGATTAGCATGCCCGGCTCAGCCGGCATGATAGCTATGTGGAGAAGGTCTCTCTGCCACCTCCCTCTGTAAAAAGCTGGGGGGTGGGATCCAAACCAAGAGACTTACAGGGAGGGCGTTTCGCCATCCCCGGGCTACAAGCAGCAGCTACCCCAGTAAAAAGCTGGGGGTGGAAACCTAGAGACTAACAGGGATGGCGTCTCGCCATCCCCGGGCTACAAGCAGCTGCTACCCCCCAGCTTTCACTGGGGGGGGTTGGTGCTGCTTGTAGCTATCTCTTGGTTAGCAAAAGAGGCAGAGAGACCTAAGTAAGAAAAGGTAAAGCCTTTTCTCTCTTACCACCAATATCCCGGCATACCTGCCGGGATTAGCATGCCCGGCACAGCCGGCATGATAGCTATGTGGAGAAGGTCTCTCTGCCACCTCCCCCAGCAAAAAGCTGGGGGTGGTATCCAAGAGACTTACAGGGATGGCGTTTAGCCATCCCCGGGCTACTAGCAGCAGCTACCCCCCCGCTTTAACTGGGGGGGTTGACGCTGCTAGTAGCTATCTCTTGGTTAGCAAAAGAACCTGCTTAGCTGGTTCTTTTGAGCTAAGCAGGTTCTTTTGAGCTAAGCAGGTTCTTTTGAGCTTAGCTGGTTCTTTTGTGCTTAGCTGGTTCTTTTGCGTTTACTGATTCTTTCGCTGAACAACAGATAGCTACAAGCAGATGCTTGTAGCTATCTCTTGTTCTGGAGCGTGCTAATACCGTCAGGTTTAACGGTATATTGAAAATAATAAAAAATTCAAAATGGGTTTGGTGCTGGCTCAGCAGTAATGCGTCTTTTTAGAATTTATACATGCGAGTGAAATAGAGTAACGTACGGGTGCGTAATGCGCGAGTCTTTTTTTAATTTAGTTACATAGAGAAGCAGAGAGGCCCAAGGAATAAAAGCCAAAGCCTTTTCTCTCTCGCCACAAATATGCCGGTTGAGTCCAAAAGAAGCAGAGAGACCCACAGAGCTAAGCTATCATGCCGGCTGAGCCGGGCATGCTAATCCCGGCAGGTATGCCGGGATATTGGTGGAGAAGGTCTCTCTGCCACCTCCCCCAGCAAAAAACTGGGGGTGGAACCCTAGAGACTAACAGAGCTAAGCTATCATGCCGGCTGAGCCGGGCATGCTAATCCCGGCAGGTATGCCGGGATATTGGTGGAAAGAGATAAAAGGCAAAGCCTTTTCTTCCTTAGGTCTCTCAGCCACCTCCCCCAGCAAAAAGCTGGGGGTGGAACCCTAGAGACTAACAGGGATGGCGTTTCGCCATCCCCGGGCTACAAGCTGCTGCTAACCCCCCAGCTTTCACTGGGGGGGGTTGGTGCTGCTTGTAGCTATCTCTTGGTTAGCAAAAGAGGCAGAGAGACCCACAGAGCTAAGCTATCATGCCGGCTGAGCCGGGCATGCTAATCCCGGCAGGTATGCCGGGATATTGGTGGAGAAGGTCTCTCTGCCACCTCCCCCAGCAAAAAGCTGGGGGTGGAACCCTAGAGACTAACAGAGCTAAGCTATCATGCCGGCTGAGCCGGGCATGCTAATCCCGGCAGGTATGCCGGGATATTGGTGGAAAGAGATAAAAGGCAAAGCCTTTTCTTCCTTAGGTCTCTCAGCCACCTCCCCCAGCAAAAAGCTGGGGGTGGAACCCTAGAGACTAACAGGGATGGCGTTTCGCCATCCCCGGGCTACAAGCTGCTGCTAACCCCCCAGCTTTCACTGGGGGGGGGTTGGTGCTGCTTGTAGCTATCTCTTGGTTAGCAAAAGAGGCAGAGAGACCCACAGAGCTAAGCTATCATGCCGGCTGAGCCGGGCATGCTAATCCCGGCAGGTATGCCGGGATATTGGTGGAGAAGGTCTCTCTGCCACCTCCCCCAGCAAAAAGCTGGGGGTGGAACCCTAGAGACTAACAGGGATGGCGAAACGCCATCCCCGGGCTACAAGCAGCTGCTACCCCCCCAGCTTTCACTGGGGGGTTGGTGCTGCTTGTAGCTATCTCTTGTTTTGGGGCACGTATACCCCGTCAGTCTTAACTAGGTCTATAAGGGTAGGATCTCTCTGCTTCCCCCAGGCTTTCCCCCAGGCTTTCCCCCAGGCTTTCCCCCAGGCTTTCCCCCAGGCTTTCCGCCTGGGGGGATTGTAAAATAATTTAAAAGAAGGTAACTGATAGTGAATTGCCGATATCTTTTGAAGATAGGCTAGAGAAATCTCTAATAAAGTACAGTGATGGAATTGATGAAACTATAACTTAGCCAATGCAGTCATAAAATATGACGTACCTTTTGCATCATGGGTCAGCTACTCAATAAATATAAAACATAGATTTTTAATCTATACTATAGCAAAAAAGAGAATAAGTTATTAGCCATTAGCTTTAACTTACAAGGAGGTCTAAAGCTCTTAAATCAGAAGAAGCTTTGAGCTTCTATGTGATCGTAGCAATGACTCCTGGGGAAACCTAGAGACTCAGTCGTGCTCGGTCGCCAAACAGAAGCTCTAAGCCCCAACCCCCGGACTGTAGTCCGGGGGGTTGCAAGGAACCCGCAAAACAACAGCCCGCCAATAATAACAGAAGCAGAGGATTCTTTTCCGCAAAAAGAAGCCCTCCGTGGGGTAGCCCGCTGGGCGGGGGGTGATAGGTATTACGGAATATTGGTGGACAAGGAGAAGCTTAGCTTCCCTTGTCCACCTATCCCCCCCCAGCTGGCTACCCCCCAGCTTTTTGCTGGAAAAGATCCCTCTGCTTCTTTATTAATTAGGCGGCCTGTTGTTTCGGGTTCTTGCAACCCCCCCCGGACTAAGTCCGGGGGGGTGGGGCTTAGCAGCTTCTTTTGCGAACCAAAAGACTGAGTCTCTAGGTTTCCCCAGGAGTCCTCGCTACGATCACAGAGAAGCTCAAAGCTTCTTCTTATTTTAGAGCTTTAGACCACCTTGTAAGTTAAAGCTAATGGCTAATAACTGATTCTCTTTTTTTCTTTAGTATAGATTAAAAATCTATGTTTTATATTTATTGAGTAGCTGACCCATGATGCAAAAGGTACGTCATATTTTATGACTGCATTGGCTAAGTTATAGTTTCATCAATTCCATCACTGTACTTTATTAGAGATTTCTCTAGCCTATCTTCAAAAGATATCGGCAATTCACTATCAGTTACCTTCTTTTAAATTATTTTACAATCCCCCCAGGCGGAAAGCCTGGGGGAAAGCCTGGGGAAGCCTGGGGAAGCCTGGGAAGCAGAGAGAGCCTACCCTATAGACCCTATTAAGACTGACGGGGTATTACGTGCCCCCAAAACAAGAGATAGCTACAAGCAGCACACCCCCCAGTGAGTGGGGGCTGTAGCAGCTGCGTGCAGCCGGGGATGGCGTTTTCGCCATCTCCTCTGTTAGTGCTCTAGTGGTTTCCACCACCCAGCTTTTTGCTGGGGAGGGTGGCGATAAGAGACCTTTCTCCACCAAATCCCGGCATGCACCTTGCCGGTATTTAGCATGCCCGCTCTAGGCCGGCATATAGTTTAGCTTCTGTGGGTCTTCTCTGCCTCTTTTGCTAACAAAGAGATAGTACAAGCAGCTCCAAGCCCCCCCAGTGAAAGCTGGGTGGGGTTTAGCAGCAGCTTGAGCCCTGGGGATGGCGAAACGCGTCATCCCTGGTAGTTCTAGGTTCCCCCAGCATTTTGTGCTGGGAGGTGGTAGACTAGGAAGAAAAGGCTGTTGCCTTTGTACTCTTTCCACCAATATCCGGCATACCTGCCGGGATTAGCATGCCCGGCTCAGCCCGGCTATGATAGCTTAGCTCTGTTACGTCTCTTAGGGTTCCTACCCCCAGCTTTTGCTTGGGGATGGCAGAGAGACCTTCTCCACAATCCCGTCATACCTGCCGGGATTAGCATGCCCGGCTCAGCCGGCATGATAGCTTAGCTCTGTGGGTCTCTCTGCCTCTTTTGCTAACCAAGAGATAGCTACAAGCAGCACCAACCCCCCCCCAGTGAAAGCTGGGGGGTTAGCAGCAGCTTGTAGCCCGGGGATGGCGAAACGCCATCCCTGTTAGTCTCTAGGGTTCCACCCCCAGCTTTTTGCTGGGGGAGGTGGCTGAGAGACCTAAGGAAGAAAAGGCTTTGCCTTTTATCTCTTTCCACCAATATCCCGGCATACCTGCCGGGATTAGCATGCCCGGCTCAGCCGGCATGATAGCTTAGCTCTGTTAGTCTCTAGGGTTCCACCCCCAGTTTTTTGCTGGGGGAGGTGGCAGAGAGACCTTCTCCACCAATATCCCGGCATACCTGCCGGGATTAGCATGCCCGGCTCAGCCGGCATGATAGCTTAGCTCTGTGGGTCTCTCTGCTTCTTTTGGACTCAACCGGCATATTTGTGGCGAGAGAGAAAAGGCTTTGGCTTTTATTCCTTGGGCCTCTCTGCTTCTCTATGTAACTAAATTAAAAAAAGACTCGCGCATTACGCACCCGTACGTTACTCTATTTCACTCGCATGTATAAATTCTAAAAAGACGCATTACTGCTGAGCCAGCACCAAACCCATTTTGAATTTTTTATTATTTTCAATATACCGTTAAACCTGACGGTATTAGCACGCTCCAGAACAAGAGATAGCTACAAGCATCTGCTTGTAGCTATCTGTTGTTCAGCGAAAGAATCAGTAAACGCAAAAGAACCAGCTAAGCACAAAAGAACCAGCTAAGCTCAAAAGAACCTGCTTAGCTCAAAAGAACCTGCTTAGCTCAAAAGAACCAGCTAAGCAGGTTCTTTTGCTAACCAAGAGATAGCTACTAGCAGCGTCAACCCCCCCAGTTAAAGCTGGGGGGTAGCTGCTGCTAGTAGCCCGGGGATGGCTAAACGCCATCCCTGTAAGTCTCTTGGATACCACCCCCAGCTTTTTGCTGGGGGAGGTGGCAGAGAGACCTTCTCCACATAGCTATCATGCCGGCTGTGCCGGGCATGCTAATCCCGGCAGGTATGCCGGGATATTGGTGGTAAGAGAGAAAAGGCTTTACCTTTTCTTACTTAGGTCTCTCTGCCTCTTTTGCTAACCAAGAGATAGCTACAAGCAGCACCAACCCCCCCCAGTGAAAGCTGGGGGGTAGCAGCTGCTTGTAGCCCGGGGATGGCGAGACGCCATCCCTGTTAGTCTCTAGGTTTCCACCCCCAGCTTTTTACTGGGGTAGCTGCTGCTTGTAGCCCGGGGATGGCGAAACGCCCTCCCTGTAAGTCTCTTGGTTTGGATCCCACCCCCCAGCTTTTTACAGAGGGAGGTGGCAGAGAGACCTTCTCCACATAGCTATCATGCCGGCTGAGCCGGGCATGCTAATCCCGGCAGGTATGCCGGGATATTGGTGGTAAGAGAGAAAAGGCTTTACCTTTTCTTCCTAAGGTCTCTCTGTAACCAAACCCCTGACGGCGTACCCCCCTAAACCCCCAGTCTTTTTAGGATGGGGTCGTAGGCCAAAGGGAGCACAGCTTCTGCTTGTCTGCCTGACGAGGGTGGGTGTCCGGTATTCTTTTGGACTAAACTGTTCTTTTCTTAGCATAATATAATTTTCAGATAAATTCATAACCGATTCACTTGATAAACCCTTGGACTTTCGGCCATATTTAAAATATTTAATGTTACTAATGTCAGCAATCTCAATTCGATTTTTTGTTTCCATTTCTTTAAAAACAGTTTGAATTCAAACTGTTTTAATTCTCGAACGTCCTGCTACCGACAGAAAGATATTTTTGATTATATATACTTTATTAGCTAGAAATCCCCTAATTATGACTTATGAAGCTGACCAAGATACTTAGTATCTTGTTTTGGAGACCTCCCCCCGACCGGGCCACCCCCAACCCCATAGCCTACCGCAGGGGGTTGGGATTAGCAAAGTCAGGGGGGAGATGAAAAGCTGGGGGGCGGTGGCAGAGAGACCCAGGGTCTCTCTGCTTCTATTGGAGTAAAAGCGCAATAAGGGGAGTAGCTTGGCTATGCCCTTAGGAACCTATAAAACAACAGAGCAGAGAGACCCTGGGTCTCTCTGCTTCTATTGGAGTAAAAGCGCAATAAGGGGAGTAGCTTGGCTATGCCCTTAGGAACCTATAAAACAACAGAGCAGAGAGACCCTGGGTCTCTCTGCTTCTATTGGAGTAAAAGCGCAATAAGGGGAGTAGCTTGGCTATGCCCTTAGGAACCTATAAAACAACAGAGCATAGAGACCCTAGGGTCTCTCTGCTAAACCCTAGGGTCTCTCTGTCAAACCCTAGGGTCTCTCTGCTAAACCCTAGGGTCTCTCTGCTAAACCCCTCCCCCGGACTTTTTACGAGGGGGGGTTAGCTAGAAGCTTTTGGCTGAAAGCAGGGGGGTTAGGTCTAATAGTTTTTTAACACTAAAGAAGATTCTAACCAACCTAATAAAGGTAAAAGCACAAATAAATAAGCAAATAAGATTAAGGTTGCGACTTGACCTAACATAACGGTTGCGGGCATAATTTCTTGAGCACCTACCCAAGTTAATAAGAAAAGATCAGCTACTAATACCCAAAATAAACGTTCATGAATAATCCTAAATTTAGGGGAACCTACGTGACCCATTGATAAGAAAGGTAATGCTGCAATACCGAGAAAAGTTAAGGCAATAGCAAGAATACCACCCGCTTTATTAGGAATACTACGTAAAATAGCATATACCCAAAGGAAATACCACTCAGGTACAATATGTGCTGGGGTTGCGTAAGGGTTTGCTGGAATGAGGTTGTCCGGATGCATTTATACAGGGAAATTGCTTTCCCATAAGCCTAGTATACCCGTTCTAAAGGGGCTATTGACCGCACAAGCTGGTTTAACCAGCTTGCTATCACCTGGTTAAACCAGCTTGCAATCACCTGGTTAAACCAGCTTGCAATCACCTGGTTAAACCAGCTTGCTATCACCTGGTTAAACCAGCTTGCAATCACCTGGTTAACAAGGTGACGGGATACACAAGCGCTAGGCTTTTGCCGTTGCTTGTCTCTCTGCTTATCTAGCTTATTTGTTAAGTTGGACTATATCTTCAACCTGTTTTTTACGGTTTTAAGCGATTCCTGAAGATTTTGATGATGGCTTCCACTTCGGGGCGATGTGGATTATGTTTGAAATGATATTGTTTCTCAAATAAAGCCAATAAGGTTTTAAATCTTTTTACTTCTTCTGCTTTAGTGGTCTAAAGTTGTCATTGACTGAGATTGTTTCAAACCCTACGCATACCTTCCCTGATTGTATTAAGCCTAACATACCCTGTTTTATCAGACCGAATACGACGAAACCCTAAAACGTTTTTAATGTGCTCAAGAATAAGTTTATCTTTTTGAGCCAAATTGAGCGTTAAAGTGAATTCATTCATAATGACGAAACAGCCTTCAGCCTCAAAAAAGCCAGCAAACCTACCGGTATTACGAATTACATGAGCCATATGATTTGCATCAAAGTCAAAAGTTAAACCGATATTGTTTAAAGCTTAGTGGAGTTGATCTTTTTGTAAGGTGGTAATAGTTTGAGGATTAAGCTTGACACGTAATTGTTCACGTTTATTAGGAGTCAAGCAATATTTATTTAATTTCTGTGCTAATTTTAAGACTTCCAAAGTTTCTGATAAACGATAACGCCAAGCTTTAGCGCCTGAGCATTTTCGTTCTTGTCCGATTCCGAGATTATCTCGGATATCGTTCTTGTCCGATTCCGAGATTATCTCGGATATCGTTCTTGTCCGATTCCGAGATTATCTCGGATATCGTTCTTGTCCGATTCCGAGATTATCTCGGATATCGTGAAGAAGATTAACATCTTTTTAATCTAAAGTCAATTCAAAAGATGGATATCGTTCTTGTCCGATTCCGAGATTATCTCGGATATCGTTCTTGTCCGATTCCGAGATTATCTCGGATATCGTGAAGAAGATTAACATCTTTTTAATCTAAAGTCAATTCAAAAGATGGATATCCATCTTTTGATACAAGAAAACTACCATCCCCATCCGTTAACCCACCAAACCTACAATAGAAATCACTATCCGTTTTAAAACGGGTTGTAACGCGTGGAGTCTCTGGGGTACTGAATGTCCTATTTTTTATAGGATAGACAGGAGGGTTAAGCCTGAAGAGAGCCAAAAGACACACTAGAATAGCGAAATCCTGTGTTGTCCATGAATGATTATGTTTTGAACTCCATTCATTACCTGCTGATTGATCTGTTGTGTGCAAATGTTCCCAGCATATAGCGTTATTAAAACCAAGAAGATTACTCGAAAAGGCGGCCAATCGACCTAAATACTCTGGGTAGAAAAACACTAAGACGGCAAACACAAATAAAAAGAATAAAAAGGCTAATAAGTCTTTGACACCAAAATAAGTACCGAAATAAATAGTACTGCTTTGAGTATTAATTCCTAAGGGATTGGTGCTTCCATATTGATGTAAAGCTGCGATATGGAAAATGCTTAAGCCAGCTAAGATAAAAGGTAATGTGTAGTGAAAACTATAAAAACGATTTAATGTTGGATGATCAATAGAAAAGCCACCCCATAACCAATAAACAATTTGTTTCCCGACGACTGGGATTGTGGTGACTAAACTTGTAATTACGGTAGCACCCCAAAAAGACATTTGCCCCCAAGGTAACACGTATCCAATGAAAGCTGTGATAATCATTAATAATAAAATAACTACACCTGAAATCCAGAGAATTTCACGGGGTTGATTCCCACTACTATAATATAAACCACGTAAAATATGAAGATATACTACGGTAAAGAACAAACTAGCACCATTCGCATGGGCATAACGTAAAATTAGGCCAGATGGGACATCTACCATTAAATGTTGGACACTTGCAAAGGCATGATCAACATGACCAACATAATGCATGGCTAAAAGAATACCTGTGACAATTTGACTGCCTAAAATCAATCCAGATAAAGAACCCCAACTCCAATTCCAATTTAAATTCATTGGTGTGGGATAAACATTTAAATGTTGATTTAAGAGTTTTAAAACTTGAATTTTGTTATATAAACGCATTTTTTATTATATTTTTTCCTCCTTTACCTACACCGCCTTTTGCTGGCGGAGTTGCTTACACGGGGTTACAGAGAGCCCATCTGGTCTATTTGTTACCTACACCGCCTTTTGCTGGCGGAGTTGCTGGCACGGGGTTACAGAGAGCCCATGAGGTCTATATGTTCCCCCCCTTTTAATGTTGGGGGCTGTTATCTGGGTGTTTATTACAGGGGGCCCTGCTGGTCTATATGTTTCCCCCCCACCCTCTTGGGGTCATTAACCTTACGGTTTGTAAACCGCCCCGTAGAGGGTAAGGGTTTAAGGGTGGTGGGTCATTAACCTTACAGTTTGTAAACCGCCCCGTAGAGGGTCATTAACCTTACGGTTTGTAAACCGCCCCGTAGAGGGTAAGGGTTTAAGGGTGGAGGGTCATTAACCTTACGGTTTGTAAACCGCCCCGTAGAGGGTAAGGGTTTAAGGGTGGAGGGTCATTAACCTTACGGTTTGTAAACCGCCCCGTAGAGGGTAAGGGTTTAAGGGAGGGGGGGCAAAGAGACCTAGGTCTCTTTGCTTCCTGTGGAAGAAAGAAGCTAAAAGCCACACCTAATGATCCCTACTATTACTTTATGATCGTCTAATAAAGAAGCTAAAGCTTCTTTTTAGACAACCCTATATCCAAAAATTTATACTACAATACCGGACTCTTAGTTTGCTGGCCCTGTAAAAAAGGCTCAAGATGCGGGAAGCTTCTCTTTGGAAGCCAGCCTCGGCCCCCCCTTGCCAACAACCCCCCAGTAAACCCCCCTGCTTTTAGCAGGGGGGGTTGTTGGCAAGGGGTAACAGAGAGACCAGGAGGTCTCTCTGTTTACCCCTGCTAAAGGTAGGGGGTAGCCGGTCCGGGGTAACAGAGAGACCAGGAGGTCTCTCTGTTTACCCCTGCTAAAGGTAGGGGGTAGCCGGTACGGGGTAACAGAGAGACCAGGAGGTCTCTCTGTATACCCCTGCTAAAGGTAGGGGGTAGCCGGTACGGGGTAACAGAGAGACCAGGAGGTCTCTCTGTATACCCCTGCTAAAGGTAGGGGGTAGCCGGTACGGGGTAACAGAGAGACCAGGAGGTCTCTCTGTATACCCCTGCTAAAGGTAGGGGGGTAGCCGGTCCGGGGTAACAGAGAGACCAGCGAAAAGCTGGGGGGTTGGTGCTACTTGTAGCCCAGGGAGGAAGGTCACCCCTAGGCTACAAGTAGCACCACCCCCCCCGCCAAAAGAAGCAGCTTTGCTACTAAGAACAAGAGATAGCTACAAGTAGCACCAACCCCCCAGCCAAAAGAAGCAGCTTTGCTACTAAGAACAAGAGATAGCTACAAGCATCTGCTTGTAGCTATCTCTTGTTCAGGTGCATGCTAATACCGTCAGGAGTGCCCTGCCAAAAGAAGCAGCTTTGCTACTAAGAACAAGAGATAGCTACAAGCATCTGCTTGTAGCTATGTCTTGTTCAGGCGCATGTTAATGCCGTCAGGAGTGCCGGGATACTTGTGTCGGGAGAGAAAAGGCTTTACCTTTTCTTCCTTGGTTTGTAAAGCTGGGGGGTAGCAGGGAAAGAGACTAACAGGGATGGCGTATCGCCATCCCCGGGCTACAAGCAGCAGAGCAGCTTGTAGCTATCTCTTTGCGCAGATGCTTGTAGCTATCTCTTTGCGCAGATGCTTGTAGCTATCTCTTTGCGCAGATGCTTGTAGCTATCTCTTGTTCAGGTGCATGTTAATACCGTCAGGAGTGCCGGGATACTAGTGTTGGGAGAGAAAAGGCTTTACCTTTTCTTCCTTGGTTTGTAAAGCTGGGGGGTAGCAGGGAAAGAGACTAACAGGGATGGCGTATCGCCATCCCCGGGCTACAAGCAGCAGAGCAGCTTGTAGCTATCTCTTTGCGCAGCTGCTTGTAGCTTTCTCTAGGGGGACCTAATCCCCTGTCTTTGTCTGTTTGTAAGGCTAAAAAAACTTTATAACACAAAAGGTTTAATATAGAATAAAGGTGCGAACACTAAGAAAATCACACAAAAGGATGTCAATTTGATTTGAGCGTCTAAAAGTGTAGAACAATAAGTACGTGTTTCAATGCCCATATTAGAAATGTTATGTAAAGTGCGATTTGTGATGGAAGCGGAATTATCTGACATAGTAAATAAGCGGAAAACACGTAAGTAGTAAACTAAAGATAAGGCAGTACAAAACAAAGAAATTAATAAAACTCCTAAATAAGGACCAGCCATGGCACCAGTAGCGACACTATTAAAAATCCAAGCTTTCCCGAAAAAGCCGGCAAAAGGTGGCATACCAGCTAAACTAACAGCTAAAACAGAAAAGAATCGTTTATCACTGTTATTCCATAACAATAGCATACTTACAATATAAATGCTTAAATGTTGAAATAAAGAGTGAAACCCTGCAGTTTCAAGAGCCATTAACATTAAACCAATTTCGTTAATTGTACTATAAGCAAATAAGGCACGTAAGGTTGGTTGATTATAAGCGCCAAAACATCCAATAATCATAGATAATGCAACAAATAATAATACTGTAAAATCGGTCCAAACAGAATGCCATGTTCCAACCCAAAAACCAAATAAACTTAATTTTGGTGCTGTTGATAAATACATTAATAATTGACGTTTTACCCCACTATAGATGTCAACCATCCATAAGTGCAAGGGAGCGCCACCCAATTTAAACATTAAAGCGATTAAAATAAGCATTTGTGGAATCACTTCCATAAATGTATGATAATTACTGTCAAAAGGTGTTGCTGTTAAAGGTCCCCAACTTAAAGTAGTAAGTCCTGTTTGTAAATATAAGGCTGAGAACCAGAATAATAAAACACCTGATGAAAAAGCACTTAGTAACAAATATTTTATAGATGCTTCCACTCCTGCTAAAGAACTACTACCACGAGAGGCACTATGTTTCATAACCCTAGGTTGTAAACCACATAAAACTAAGAAACAAAAGTTTTGAGCTTCTAAACAAATATAAAAACTTACTAAGTCACAGCTATGTAACATAAATAATTGACCGACAAAAGCTAATAATAACAATAACACCGATTCAAAGCTTTTAAAGGATTGCATTATAATAACTGTAAGTACTATCAATAAAACATCAATACCGTTATTATATGGATAAGCCAATGCTGTTAAGCTTGTTCCATTTGATAAAGTGTTAGTACCTAGGCCTAACACGTAGTCACTCAATAAAGGAAAATCCACGATATAGCCAAGTAATAACATTAAAGGCCATAGACGGCTAAAGAAATAAACGTCATTTAAGTGCAAATTAACCATAGCGGCGGAGCCGCGAGAGTAAACACCACCAGCACCCGGCCTTAAGCCGGGTACAGCTGACCAAGCGACCGCTTGGTTTGGATTTAAGTTTGTAAACCCACTATCCGTTGAGACTTTTGTAGACATGCTAAGACTAAATAAACCATAAAGAATGATTAAAATAAGTCCAATACAAAGAGAAAGTTCAGGCATAATACACCATAACATTTAATATTATCCTTTTATTGGCTACCCCCTAAGGGGTAGCCAATAGCAGTCAAACTTGTAATTTCTAATATCCTTTCAACTTTTATGTAATAACATCCAAAAGAAGCAGAGAGACCTTAGGAAGAAAAGCCAAAGCCTTGTCTCTCTTCCTACCTATATCCCGGCATACCTGCCGGGATTAGCATGCCCGGCTCCGCCGGCTAATCCCGTAAAACCTGACGGAATATTGCAGGCGAAGGTCTCTCTGCCACTTCCCCCTGCAAAAAGCTGGGGGTGGAAACACCCCCCTGCAAAAAGCTGGGGGTGGAAACACCTCCCCCTGCAAAAAGCTGGGGGTGGTACCCTAGAGACTTACAGGGATGGCGTTTCGCCTTCCCCGGGCTACAAGCAGCTGCTACCCCCCAGCTTTCACTGGGGGGGTTGACGCTGCTTGTAGCTATCTCTTGGTTAGCAAAAGAAGCAGAGATACCTAAGGAAGAAAAGGCTTTGCCTTGTCTCTCTTCCCACCAATATGCCGGCTGAGCCGGGCATGCTAATACCGTCAGGTATTACGGCATATTGGTGGGGTAGGCTAAAAAGCTGGGGGTGGAACCCTAGAGACTGACAGGGATGGCGTTTCGCCTTCCCCGGGCTACAAGCAGCTGCTACCCCCCAGCTTTCACTGGGGGGGTTGGTGCTGCTTGTAGCTATCTCTTGTTCTTAGTAGCAAAGCTGCTTCTTTTGGCTGGGGGGTTGGTGCTGCTTGTAGCTATCTCTTGGTTAGCTAAAGAAGCAGAGATACCTAAGGAAGAAAAGGCTTTGCCTTTTCTCTCTTCCCACCAATATGCCGGCTGAGCCGGGCATGCTAATACCG
>VFSX01001138.1:0-11709 GCA_016618255.1 Chlamydomonas sp. UWO 241
GCCCCTCCAACTAGGCTCTTCTTTTGCTCCTCTCCCTGTTCCTGCCACCCTCCCACACAGCCCACGCCGCCGCCGATTCCTAGAGGGCCCCTCCTCCCGCCCACGCCGCCGCCGGTTCTTAGAGTGTCCGCCGCCCCCACCCCGCCCTCCGTGCTCCTCCCGCCCACGCCGCCGCTGGTTCCTAGAGTGGCCCCTCCCCCCGGGCCCCGAGCCCCCTGTCCCTAGTGGCGGTTTCCCGTCTCCTTTGGACCTGCGCGCACAAGCACGCACGCACGCACGCACGCACGCACGCACGCACGCACGCACGCACGCACGCACGCACGCACGCACGCACGCACGCACGCACGCACGCACTCACGCACGCACGCACGCACGCACGCACGCACGCACGCACGCACGCACGCTTGCTTCTGCACGCGCTGGCACGCACGTTCGCTCGCTCGCGTGCACACGCCTTGTTTTGAACCGAGAACCAGTGGTGGCTCCTGTGAGCGCTCCTTGCCTTTCCCGGAGCCTAGGCACTACTAGTGTCCCTTTCTCTAGGTAGCCAGCACTCCTAGTGGCCCCCTTAGCGTTTCCCCCCTAGCGACTCCCAAGGGGCCCTCCTGGGCACCCCTCCGTAGAGGACTCTTTCTGCGGCCCTCTTTTTCCAGTCTCCACCACCCCCACCCGACGCCGTAAACCCCCTTTCACGTGCACCCCACGCACCCTCTCCCCTCCATCTGTTGTAGCCAGCTGGCAGCTTCGGCCTCTGGTTTTCCCTTTGCCCCTCCCCCCAGGATCTGTCTTTCCCCCTCTGGGCTACACTCCCCCCCACCACCTGCGTCGCCGCCGCCACGTCCCATGGTTCCTTGGATATTGCCGCTTACACCCCGAGGCCCCTAAGCCCTTTTGGGATCCCTGGCCCTTTGGCCCCCCTAGTGCCGCCCGCTCTCCCTCCTCGCACCGCCTCTGACCCTTAGCCCCAGCGCCCTCTAGGCCCCTGCTCCCCCAACCCCTCTCTCCGCCGCTGCATCCTTTTGGTTTTTGGTGTGCACGCACGCACGCACGCACGCACGCACGCACGCACGCACGGACGCACGCACGCACGCACGCACGCACGCACGCACGCACGCACGCACGCACGCACGCACGCACGCACGCACGCACGCCCGCACGCACGCACGCACGCACGCACGCACGCACGCACGCACGCACGCACGCACGCACGCACGCACGCACGCACAAACGCACGCTCGAACACGTATAGGCACAAACGTTTGCCTGAGCACGCATCGGCACGCATGCACGCCCACTAGAATGCACGCCATCCTTTGAGTCTAGCGCTGCCGGTGCCTCCTCTAGCTGCTCCCTGTCTTTCCCGGAGCCTTCCGACTCGTTAGTTTTCTCCTGCCCCTCCCAGTGGCCGCCCTAGAGACTCACAAGGGGCCCTTAGCCCCCCCCCTCCCCCGGGGCCTCTGGTTTTCTCTGCCCGCTTCCCTTTTAGCCCTCTGGCAACTCCAGCCACTGGACCCGCCCACCCCAGCACCCTTAGTACCACCGCTTTCCACGCGCACTCGCACCCCTTTTCTCTGCCCTAAAGCGGCGCCAGCTCAAGCGGCTCCGTCCAGACGGGGGTCGCACTCCGCTGCCACCCCAAACCGTGCCGCTCTGACCCCCTCCTGGCCTCCTCTGGCCTGCCGACTCACCGACCCCCTGAGCCGCCGACCCCTAGGTAGGCCCCTGACCTGCCGGACTGCTGACCCCCCCACGCCCCCAATTCCCGATCCACCAGCCCAAAGCCCCTCCCGTCCGCACTTTCCCCCCCGGCCTCGCCTTCCCTGTTTTCTTACTTTTCTTCTAAGTTTGTCCTGCCCGTTTAGGAGCCGGCTTGCCGCCGCCCGGCCCCGACGACTCGCGGCCCGGGTTGTCGGTGCCTGTGCGGGTGGTTTGAACTTAGAAGGATGGGACGAAGGCGGCGACTCAGAGCCCCGGCGGGATTTCCGGCCGTTGCGGTTTAGAGGCAGTTTGATCGGGAGTTTGACGGTTGTGTGGGGGACCGGTAGGTCAGCCCTAGGGTAGTCGACTCCTACGGCATGCTCGTTAGGAGCGCGCTGTGGGCGGGTGACCACTCTTTGGTCGCCCGCGTAGTCGACCATGGCCAACGCCTCGGTGGTGGGACGGTTGACAACGTCCACGCGCGCACGTCGGTCTTCTGCCTGATGGTGGGGGACGCAGCCGGCAGGCCGCACCAGGACAGCCTTCACGCGGCACTGATGACCGACCTGACCACCAGATTCGGTGTCGGGAAGGATCACCCACCTGCATGCACCATCCGCAAGAGCGGGCTCATCGTGATTGAGCTCCAGCTGAACCAGATGACCGCATCGTATGGCTCCCTCTACCGTTACCTGACCAGCGGTTGGGCGTACCCAGTAGAGTGGCGTAACGGCATCTGGCAGGTGGCTGTTCAGCGCGCTGAGCACCCGCTCCCCAACACTGCCATCCAGATCCTGGTGCAGAATGTGTCTGCTGCCCTCTCCACTCACGAGCTTGCGGCGGCCCTCCTCGCGATGGCTGGCTTCGCACCAGTGACCCCACTAATGGGCACGGCGCCGGCTGACGTGGTGCGCTTCAACAGCGACCCCGATGCCGTCGTCGTGCTGCGCATGCGGCTCGGTCGGGACAAGGCTACCAACCAGCCCCACGGTGGAAAAATCGTGGTGTGGGTAACCCCGCCGGCGTCGGACCCTTGGCTGCGCCGCCTCCCGGCTTCGCTCTACGTGCCGGGCATCACAACCTCACCGGTGCTCGTGCTCCTAAAAGACGACCCGCTCGTGCGAGCTTCTGTGCTCACCCCCGCGGTCCACTACTCACCAGGGCACCCTTTTCTGGCGGCTGTGCCCGCCGTCGCGGCTGCCGCCATCGGGGGCGGCTCGGCCGCGCTGCCGGGGACCACGCTGCCAAACGGGGTCATGCTTCCCGCCCACCTCGACCTTGACATCGACGTGGTCGCACGCGCGTCCGAAGGGCCCGCCCCTGGCTCCACTTCTGCTGACGCTGGCTCTCCGGCTGCGGGAGCAGCGGCTGGGGTCGTGCCGCCTTGGCTAAACGCCCCTTCCGGCTCGGCCGAGGCTCCCCCGCTCGCCGCTGCCCCCGAGGATGGCCGCGCGCACGTGGGACCCGTTTCTGCCACTGCCACTGAGGTGCCAACCCCCCCGGAGCTGGGGTCTTGCTCTATTTGCCGCGAGCCTCTCTCCGACGTCGACAACCTAGTCAGCACCAGCTGCAACCACGTGTTCCATCTCTGCTGCCTTGACAAATGGCGCGCTGGTCACACCACGTGCCCCAATTGCCGCACCACCATCCCCGCTCTTCCCCGGGCATCCGTTGACTCACCGGGGGCGGGTGGCCTCTTGCGGGAGGGGTGGGCCGGCGTCCTCGATGGGTTCTATGAGTTGGACGAGGAAGGCATCGCTGGCAACACGTCGAGGTTTGCCGACGCTGGCCGCTCTGCGGGGGCTGGTGTCACCGAGGGCGGTGCGGCCGCCGTGCTAGCTGGTGGTGCCGATTCCGCTGGTGGCAGTGGCGCTGATGCAGGTCCTGCTGTCGCTGCCCTCCCCGTAGCTGACAACGGCATCGGTGCACACACTGCTGGCAGTGCTGGTGCCACGGCCAGCGGTGGCCACATCGCGCACTCTGCAGGTGTTGGCCGCGTGGCTGGCGGTGCCCACGAGGTGCACACGGACACCTCCATGCGTATGCCAGAAGGGGGCAGCGATGTGCTTTCCACCGGAGGGACCGCAGGGGGCCACGAGGTGCACTCTGCAGGCACAAGCGTCATGGGTGCTGCCGTGCGTTCTGGGTCTGCTGCCCCGCCGACAGCCAGCGCTTCCGCCCCCATGGCTGTTGCGGGGTCACCAACCACTGACTCATCCCCTGGTGATGACGGCGGGGACAGTGGTGGCTCTCTAGGACCCCGCGTCGGGACTCTGGCTGCTTCCGGCCGTGCTGACAGGGCCGGCTCCTGGCGGGCATCACCGAGCCGTTACGATGAGGCCGTCGCCCTCGCGCGCGCTGCTGCGAGCCGTGCTCGGGGCGGGCGGAGCACACCTGTCAACCCCCTTGCAATCCGTACTACGAGTAGCAGCGGTTACATGCTCCGGAACCGCTCTGCCCTCAGCCCGCCGGGCAGCTGGCTAAACCTCCCCGGCATGAACGGCCGCGCGCACGCCGGTGCGATGGCAATGAAAGTCGACCTGCCCGTTGTCACTGCTGCCGCGCCTTTGGTGCCTCCCACCGTACCCAGGCAGTCAGCACCGGCGGATCTTGGCATTGGCCTCGGCGCGCACGCTGGCACCTCCCGGGGCCCGGTCGGCACCCAGACTCTGCCTTTGCAGGTCAACTCCATCTTTGGGCAGCCAACCCTAGGGACATCGGCCGCGCTCACCCCGCCCACTGGTGCACGTGCTGCCGTACGTGGTGCATCGGCAGCCGCCACGTCGCTGCCACCGCGGCCCACCATCTTTGGGCAGCCGATCCCGGACCAACCGGCATCGCGCTCCCCAGCGGTCGACCCGCGCACGCGGTACCAGTTTAAGTCAGGGGTGTCTGGCCATGCCACTCCCGACAGGTGGTTCGACTCAAACCCCGTCTTCTACCACGATCAGGTTCACGGCGACTACTGCGAGCATGACCGTGGTCCCGCCTTCCGCCACCACCCGGAGCGAGGCCGCAGGTCATATGACGACGACGAAGACGACTCTCTCCCAGCGCGCTGCGGCCCCCACGGCATGTGGGCTGGTCCCCAGCGCAGGGCGCCATGAGTACGCCCGGTGCGCCCACCTCTCAGTCATCATGCTCAACGTACGGGGCCTCACTGGGTGCTAAGCTTGGTGAGGTCACGGCCTGGCTTGCGTGAGCAGCAGCGGACGTGGGCATTCTTGACTGAGACGCAAAACCGCCGCGATCCACAAGATTTGTTGGCGGCGGCAGCCCGGTGGCGGAGCGCCTTTTTGGCCTTGGCGCGCGCGGTTCTTCACACGCGGGTGCCGGTCCACGGCGGGTGGTGATGGGTCCTCAGTCCGACTGCCCCCTCACTCAGCCCACTAGGCATTATGCTCCCCCTCGACACGTCGGGGCGCATTCCTCCGCGTCGACGCGTTCCTCGATTGGATCGCTTTCCGCCTCATGGAGTTCTACGCCCCGGCACAGCCTGTCCACCGGGGAGTTTCTTTCTTCCACCTGGCTGATACTTCCCGGTCAATGACCCTACCCGACTGTTGTGGCTTTGGCGATTTTCAACGTTCAACTGCACCCAGGGATGACCGCGGTCGCCTGCCCCGGTGCCAGGGGTGCACATCGGTGCATCAGAGCTGCTGGCCGTCATGGGCTCGGCACAGCTGTGCGACATTTGGCGCGACCTCAACCCTGCCGCCATGACCTTCACTCACTGGTCGGCGTCGACATCATCGGGAAAACGCCTGGACCGCTTCCTTGTCTCTGAGTGCTTCTCACCAGCTCTGACCACAGCTGCGCTTCCTGCCGCCACTGCGCTCAGTGCGACCTCAGACATCCTGCCCTCAGCGCCGGTCTCCACCGACCACCTGCCTGTGTCCCTCATGGTGACTTGCATGACGTCAGGCGTGCCGCGTGGCCTGGGCATCCTGTCGTTCCCCCTGCGTTTGCTGAACTCCAAGGAGCCCTCTGCAGCCGTGAGCGCCTTTATCGTTAAGACGGTCCCCCCACTCATGGTGCTGCTCCCGGCGTCTGGAGCTCATCGGCGCCTTCAACGATGCCTGGAAGTCGGCATTCATAGACATGGCTGTTTGGTGTTTGACAAGCGCCACCGCGCGACCGCCAGGCGCCCGCGCGTGCCGCCGACCACTGGCGCGCGCAGCGCCCGAGAGGGCATCTTGCTGCAGCAGATCCGGGGGGACGTCCGGTTGTGGCTGCCACCATTTGGCTCGCGCAGACAGGACAACGTCTGCGGCGGCATGGCGTGCGGCTCTCCGCATCGGGCATGGGACGTGGCTGCCACCTCGCCAGCACAAGGGGTATGAAACCAGCTCGTATATCTTTCCACCACAGGCACGCTAGATGCACACAGTCACCACCAGCTCTCCTCAACCGGACCCGGGCCGTGCACCCTACTTGACAGCCCGATGCCGCCTCGTTTTTGTGTCGGCGCTCCGAAAGCGACCAAGTCGTTGTGCGACTTCTCTCTTCTGAGTCTCTCCATCGTCTGTTCCGCCCGCAGCTGGGCATTGACCCGCAGCCCAAGCATACCCTCCTGACACCCTGCCAAGGAGGCTGGATGGGCCCTTCGCTGCCTTGGCGAGGGCGTCGACTGTGCCAACGATCGCTTGCTGGCATGCTACGCAGAAGCAGCTGCAGGTGCGCTCTCCCATCGCGGCTAGGGGCATAAAGGTCCCCGGGGGCACGACGGCAATTTCCGTACGCAGTATCTACCGCACTGGCGCGGTTCCTCTCCCCCCTCCTCTCCGTGTGTTCAAACACCGGCTTTGGAGAGGCTTGCCGCACGTCACCTACCCCGTTTTGCTCTGCTCTCCGTGGGGTTGTTTGCTTGCTCTCCAAGCAGGCAAGCCGGCGATGCAGCTCGATGCTACCGGCCATCACGCTCCTCAATTCAGACGTGAAGCTTGTGATGAGCATCATTAGCCAACCGCTACAAGTTCCCGCTTGACTACTATCGACATCGGGCAGGGCCGTTATCCAGGCCGCTGACATCTCTCACAACGTGGCGCTACCATGTCTCGCGCTGGCTGCCCGCTTCCCGCGACCTCGGCTGCCGGCTGGCTGGTGCACCAGCGACCTGACTAAGTGGGCGTACGACACGGTGAACAGGGGCTGGCTCGACCAAGCCTGATCCGCATGGTTTCCGAACCCAACGGGTGGTTAGGTGGTGTCGAATTCCTCTCGGGCCAAGCGTCAGGGTGCGCTCGTCAACGGCTTCTTCACTTCCCCAAAAAAGGGGGAAATTTTTCCCATGGACTCTGGTCTTCTTTCAGGGCCCTTAGGCCTCTCATGCCACTGGAGTGGGTCATCGTTCTTTTTTTTTTATTGCCAGCCCGTGATGTCCTACCTGTCGTCGCTGCAGGCTGGCGGTACACTCACCACGTTCAGGCTGCCCGGACCAAACGGGGTCGGTGAGGGGTCGGAGGCCCCTCCGGCGCAGGCGTTCGCGGATGACGTCACGCTCGCCACGCGCTGCCCCGAAAGCGACATCGCGAGGTTCCAGACAGCGCTCGCCCTCTCCCGCAGCGCTGGCAACCCGGGCGAGTCGGTCAACAAGTTCTTCTTCACACGGCTCGCCGGTCCGACCCCCGATGATCTCATGTTTCAGGCAGGTGTCCGCGAGCGCCACGTTGCGACTTGGTACCCCTCCGTGACATTGCAGCTGCAGTCTCTCGCCACCTCGGCGTGCCTATCGCCCCTGATAACCTGGACGCCGTCGTTGCCGCCGCGTACGGCACCATGGCGGGTTCCATGCTTGCTGCCACTAGGCGGTGGGCGGGCGTCGCGCCCACGCTCATCGGCCGTGCTCACGTCGCCACGCAGTGCATCGCGGCCAAGCTCGTCTACCAGGCGGGTTTCACCATGACAGTACGTGCCCTGCTTCAGGCCATGCAACAGGTCACAAACCGCTACGTTGCAGCCTCTGCGCGTGCGGAGGAGGTCACTCCAAACGCGGGGTGCCTCTACCCGTGCGCTGCTGTGTCCCACCTACCCCGGGGCATGGGGGGCATTGGCCTGCCCGACGTCGATTCGCACGCGACGGCCATGAGGGCGAAGGCCATCTGGCGGCTGTTCGGCTTCAACTCACACCCGTGGGCAGCACTGTACGCGTCGGAAGTCGCCAAGCCTGCTGCTGCCGTCCCCCATCTCCCGCCTGGGCCACTCTAGGTCGCTACGCAGCCGGGGGCGGTTTCCGGCCTCAGCATGGATGCGACGTCTATTGTGCGGGAAGGCGTCAAGGCGTTCATGCAGCTGCGCATCAAGCGCATCATGCCTCCGGACTCGCTGTCTTTTGAGTCTGTCATGCGCGAGGCCACTTTTGGCAACGACGCCGTGCCGGGCATCGATTTCCAGGGCCTCCGCACCGGTGCGGCACGGCGGTGGAGGCGCCTCTGCGACGTGCGTGATGCATGGCTCCAGCGCGCCGCCCTGTCAGCGGCTGCTCTCTCTCACCTTGACCTCATCATCGCGGCATTGCCTGCCGCGTGGCGCATAAATGTGCAATGCAGCGCTGCGCCGACTGCCCCCTGGTCGCGTGTTGGCACTGACGCGGCAACAGGCTGGGCAATCATACGCGGTGCTGACCCGATGGCGCCAGAGGATGCAGGCTCGGCAGCAGTGCGCCGATGGTTGGTTTGGCCGCCTGGTAGGCTGCACCCGCTGCCGGGAGGCGCGGGGCGGCCTGGTCAGGCGGCGATGGTCGTCATCCGCCCAAAGCCGCGTCAGCGCTGGCTCCGTGCTGACTACAACTTCTACGCGGCCGAAATGGTCAAGGTTGCCCCCGACGATCGCCGCGCTGTCGCTGAGCCATGGCTGGTGGGTGTGTGGGACACCATGCAGCTTGACCCGTGTGCCTGGGGCATCCCGGCCGTCGCAGGGATAGGCCAAGATACCGTCTCTCTCCTCGAAATGACCGTTCGTGCTGCGCGGCTGCGCCTGCGCTACACCACGGCAGCCAGCGAGGACATGGGCTTCGGCTCCAACGTTTTTGGGGTCCGAACAGACGGAGCGATGTTCCCCCCAGCGTGGCGCCTCCCGAGCGAGGCTGGCATCAGCGCGGGCGCCCTCCGCGACCGCGCAACGATCCCTACTCGGCAGCTCGATCGCCACGGGCTTGTTGGGCGTGACGAGCGCTGGTGCCGCACGCTAGAGGTGGTCAAGAACGGTTTCCCGCCAGAGGACGTTGAAAACCCCGTGGCGTGGGTGCGCGGGGTCCAGTCAGGTGCCGGCCCCTCCGCGCCTCGGCAGCCAAACCGCCTGCAGGTGCGTCGCTCCGAGGGGGAGGCTGCTGCTAAAGACCAGCCTCTACCCGGCGGGGCGCCGATCAGCGACCCCGACCTACCAGAGGGGTTTGCTCAGGTCTGGACCCGCGTCCTCGACCCGACCATCCACCGGCCTTTTGTAATCACCGCTTGGCGCATCCTCCACTGCTGCCTTGGCTGCAACGCCTTAATCGCGGTCAAGCTCCTCGACCCGGACACCGCGCCGGCTGATGCGGACGGTAACCCAGACGTGTCAACTGCGTGTTGCGGTCACCCGTTCTGTGCCTCTCTCCCCGACCCGCCTTTCGAGACCCTCGCTCACACGTTTCTCGACTGCCCGGCGGCACGACCAGCCATGCAATGGCTTTGTGACAGGTGGGCGGCGCTGACGGGTGGCGCGCCGCCGCCGCTCACCGCCGCCGTTATGCTTGCCGATGACATGTCCGGGAGGAGTGGCGCGCCCGTGGCGAAAGCTAAGAAGAAGGAGCTGCGCGCGTGGACGCGCCTCCGTGTCACGGTCATCGGCGCCATCTGGCGTGTGCGCTGTGACCGCCAGGCGAGTGGGCTGTTGGGGGACAGCCTTGCCCTTCGCGCCGTCCGCCTGGCCCTCGACTCTGTCACCGGTGCCATCCGGCGGGATTGGCAGCGTACCGAGGAGGACATCACCATGGTGGATGATGGCTTCTTCTGCGTGGACTGGTGGCGTGGCTTTGACGCAGAGCGTGACAAGGACTGGTTCTGCAGCCAATGGGCGACACCGCCGCTCCTTTGCGCGGTGCTTGCTGCGCCCGGTGCCACTACAGGCGACACAACGTACACCCTCGACGTCCGCGTGGGCGTCGTGGGGCAGGTCCCGCTGCCGGCGTGAAAGGTTTCCTGCTGTGCGTACGCCATTGCTTGCCTGACCTCCACGTGTCTGCTTACTTTGGTGCCCCAGAGACCACCACTGTTCCGTCAGGCAGCCCCTCACTCCCCCTGCTGTCCTCCCCCCCCCCGCTGCTTTTCTCTCTGCCCCTTCTCCCCCTTTTTCTGTGGTAGAGAGTCCGGCCACTCGGCCGTGTCTCATGTTCTGCCGCGTCGCTGCCCTTTTTGTCCTTTTTGGTTTCTTCTGCTTTGCCTCCTGTTCCCTGCCCCCCACCTGCCCTCTGGCTCGAGCCTGAAGGCGGGTGTGGGGGGGGGGGGTGAGGACTGGTGGAGGCATGGCGCTCCTCCGCCAGCCCTGTCCCTGTCCCCCCTTAAAAAGAAAAAAAGAAAAAGACTCTCCCGCTTTGGCATCAGGTTAGGCTCCGGTTTGAGTTTGCTGCTCTCCCGGTTAGGCGTGCTTTTTAGTCTTCTCTGTGCCCCTCCTTTCATCCCCCCCACCTGCCCTCTGGCTCAAGCCGGTGGGCAGGTGGGGGGGGGGGGCTGGCGGAGGGGTCCCTCCGCCAGTCCTCCCCATTCCCTGTGCACCTGCCTCCCCATCTGCCTTCCGGCTCCGCCCCCTTCCTTTTTCCTCCATCTCCCTGTTCTTCTCCACTGCCTCTTGCTCTCTTCTCAGCCACCTCGCCCGCCTCCCGGTTATTCCACTTTTACTATCCGTACCCCCTCCTCGCTCTATCCTCTCCCCGCTCTGATCCGTCTCCCCCTCTCACTGCTCTGTTTGCTCGTCCCGCGCTCCCCGGTCTTCACCTCCCACCACCCCCCCACGCTCCTTCCCACTCTCCCACGCCTCCCTGCTTTCCCTGCCCTCTTCTCTCCCCCGTGCTCCCCGCTCATCCTGCCTGTTTCTCACTCCCTTCACTGTTCTTATTGGCCCCCCGCATCTCCCTGTCTTACCCTCTCCCTCCCATCCCTGCCTGTCCCCTCCCCTGCATCTCCCTGTCTTTCTCTCTCCACCCCATACCTGCCTGCCCCTTTCCGCCCTGCCTGCACCACCATCCCTTCTTGTCTGCCATTCCCCCCTTCCCTCTCCCTGCCTGCCCACTCCCTGCTTGTTCCCCTTCCCTGCCCTCCCTCCCCTCCTTGCGTGCCCCGCCCCCGCCGCCCCCCCCTCCCTCCCCCTCCGCACAGGTATTCTTTCGTCATCCTTTGCTTCTACGTCTCCCTCTCCCCTCGAGTCCTTTTCAGCTTTCTTCCAGTCGTTCCCTCATCGTTCCATTGTCCCACGTGCCTCGAGTTTCCTGACTTTCATTCCCTCGTGTCCGTGTCCTCCGTCTTCCTTATCCTCAAGTTCCTTTAGTCCTGTCGGCTCTGGTGCTCTAGATGGATTGGCTTGCGTGTCCCTGTTTTTCAGGGTCCGCCACGGCTCCGGCCGTGCCTTCGGGAGTCTCCGTTCCAACACCAGGGTCACTTGTTTCCTCTTTGTTTCCTGTGTTTCTGTCGCTTAGGTGTCGGCATGGCTGCGTTGCTTGAGTGTAACGTTGGCCTCTGAAAAAAAAAAAAAAAAAAAAACGGGACTCTTGTTTCCTCTTTGTTTCCTGTGTTGTTGTCGCTTAGGTGTCGGCATGGCTGCGTTGCTTGAGTGGAGTCAAAGTTCCTGTAGTCCTGTCGGCTCTTTTTTTTTTCTTTTTTTTTTTAAAAGGTATTACATCAAAGCAACACCTTATGCCGACGCCTAGGCTACAGCAACACGGGGACCAAGGAACAAGGAAACTGGTATTGGTATTTTTGGTAAACCGGAAACCAGAAACCGGTGAGCGAACCAGGAATCGAACCTGGAGCCTTTAGGATT
>VFSX01000907.1:0-22287 GCA_016618255.1 Chlamydomonas sp. UWO 241
GAGGAGAAGGGACTCTGTCCCTAGGTCAGCTGAAGAAGCGTTTAGCTAGGTCAGCTGAAGAAGCGTTTAGCTTCTTCAGGTGCATACAGAACAAGCGTTTAGCTTCTTCAGGTGCATACAGAACAAGCGCGTGCTAAAATGCGTGAACGTTTTGTTATCAAAAGTAATCACCCTATGTGGGGTAAAAAGCATCGACCTGAAAGTCTTTTATTGAAGTCAAAACCTGGCGCTTTAAATTCAATGTTTGGTAAAACGCAAACAGAAGCGTCGAAAGCTTTAATGAGTGATCGCCGTAGTAAGTTTGTCGTGAGTTTGTTAGATAAAGATTATAACCTCTTGCAAACTTTTAGGAAGGACGTTGAGTTAGCTAAACATTTAGGCTGTCATAAAGGCACCGTAGGGCGTTATATTAAGTCACAGAAGCTATACGAGGGTCTTTATTATATTCATAAAGAACCCAAGGAGCCAAGGAAGAAAAGGCTTTGCCTTTTCTCTCTTACTACCAATATCCCGGCATACCTGCCGGGATTAGCATGCACGGCTCCGCCGGCATTAAACCGTCAGGTATAATGCCGTCTGAGCCGTGCATGCCAAACCCGTTGGGTTTTACGGGATATTGGTGGAGAAGGAGAAGCTAAGCTTCCCTTGGCCACCTACCCTCTGCCAAAAGCAGGGGGATTAGGTCGTTTAAGGATAGGTTATTTGACACCTATTACCCCTGCCTTAAAGCAGGGGTTAGTAAGCAAGGCTCCACAGAGCTTAGCTCTCATGCCGTCTGAGCCGGGCATGCCAAACCCGTTGGGTTTTACGGGATATTGGTGGAGAAGGAGAAGCTAAGCTTCCCTTGGCCACCTACCCTCTGCCAAAAGCAGGGGGATTAGGTCGTTTAAGGATAGGTTATTTGACACCTATTACCCCTGCCTTAAAACAGGGGTTAGTAAGCAAGGCTCCACCGGCTTGATGGCTTCCAAACCCAGCAATTAGCTGGGATAGGTGTAAGAAAGGCTCTAGGTTTATCTGTTTCCTTTGGCTGGTTTTTTTTTAGTGTTATAATGCTTTTATGGAGGCCGAGTTAGTAGCGGGTTATAACGTAGAGTTTTCTTCCTTAGGTTTTGCTCTTTTCTTTATTGCGGAGTACGCAAATATGGCTGTAATGGCAGCATTAGCCTCTATTTACTTCTTAGGTGGCTTTTCAGCTCTTAAAATCGCAGCTATTTTCTTTGGTTTCGTATGGACTCGTGGCACTTTACCCCGTTACCGTTACGACCAATTTATGCGCTTAGGCTGGAAAGCGTTATTACCTTTGACTATTGCTTTCTTTGCAGTTCATGCCAGTTTAGATGTCTTTATTCTTTAAATATCAAAGCCTAGTAATGATAGATTTTATTAGGAATGGCTAAAAGCCATTCCCCAAAACAACAAGTCCAAAAGAATCCGCTTGCTCCATCCCCCCCCGGATTAAGTCCGGGGGAGGGTAGCAAGCCCGGCACCGCCTGCTTGAAAAGAACCTGCTGGCTACCCACCAAGAGACTTACAGGGATGGCGATACGCCATCCCTGTAAGTGTCTTGTTTTGGATACCACCCCCAGCAGGCCCCCCCCCCCAGGCCTTTGACAGGGGTGGGGGTTAGGTAGTCAAGAGACTAAGTATCTTGGCTACCTTATCAGAAGTAATCAGAGTTACAAAATGAAAAGTTTAGATTATTTATTATTTTATAGTATAGAGAGAATATGCTACAACCCCCCCTTCAACCAACCCCCCAGCCTTTTGCAGGGGGGGTTGCTTGCACAGAGATAGCTACAAGCTGCTCCACAAAGAGAGGGCTACAAGCTGCTCAGCTGCTTGTAGCTATCTCTTTGCCTGCTACCCCCCTGTTTTAACTGGGGGGGGTAGGAGATAGCTACAAGCAGCTCCACAAAGAGAGGGCTACAAGCTGCTCCACAAAGAGAGGGCTACATGCAGCTCCACAAAGAGAGGGCTACATGCAGCTCCACAAAGAGAGGGCTACATGCAGCTCAGCAGCTTGTAGCTATCTCTTTGCCTGCTACCCCCCAGTTTTAACTGGGGGGGTAGGAGCAGCTAGTAGCCCGGGGATGGCGTTTCGCCATCCCTGAAAGTCTCTGTGTTGGTAAGGCAGCCAAGGAGAAGCGGAGCTTCCCTTGATCACCTTTGCAAGCCGGCGGAACCCAATAGAAGCAGAGAGACCTAAGGAAGAAAAGGTAAAGCCTTTTCTCTCTTATCACCAATATCCCGGCATACCTGCCGGGATTAGCATGCCCGGCACCGCCGGGATGATAGCTAAGCTCTCATGCCGGCAGAGCCGGGGGAATGCCGGCAGAGCCGGGGGAATGCCTGCAGAGCCGGGGGAATGCCGGCAGAGCCGGGGGAATGCCGGCAGAGCCGGGGGAATGCCGGCAGAGCCGGGGGAATGCCGGCAGAGCCGGGGGAATGCCGGCAGGTATGACGGAATATTGGGGGAGAAGGTCTCTCTGCCACCTCCCCCTGCTTTTTGCAGGGGGAGGAATCCAAACCAAGACACTAACAGGGATGGCGAAAACCAAAACACTAACAGGGATGGCGAAAACCAAGACACTAACAGGGATGGCGTTTCGCCATCCCTGTTAGTGTCTTGTTTTGGAGCTTGTTAACCACGGCATTAATCCCGGGGTATTAGAGGGGGGTTTGTCGTTTGGATTAGGCAGGTGGAAAGTAGACAAATAATAAAGCATGTATTTAATGCCTTTATTAGCAACATTAATGAGTAGTGTTTTTTGTGGTGCATTACCAATGGTTTCTCGTAATTTAGGTCATCGTGGTGTTGTGGTTTTTTCTATTTTAAGCTTAACAATTGCATTTATTAGTAGTGCTTTTATTTGGGTCGATCTTTATATTGGAGGCGCTCCAGTATGGTTAGATTTATTTGGACCTTGGTTTGAAGTAGGTACTGTCACAGTATCTTGGATTTTCTATTATGATTTATTAACAGCACATATGTTATTTACAGTAACCAGTGTGAGTTTAGCGGTTCATATTTATGCAACCGTTTATATGCGTGGTGATCCTCATTTATCTTTATTTATGTCTTATTTATCTTTATTTACCTTTTTCATGCTTGTTTACGTATGTGGTGACAATCTTTTAGTCATGTTCGTAGGATGGGAAGGTATTGGTATTTGTTCTTATTTATTAATTGGTTATTACTCTCATCGTTTAGCTGCCGTCAAAAGCGCCCAAAAAGCAATTTTAGTCAATCGTGTAAGCGATGGAATGCTTTTATGGGGTGTTTTATGGATTTGGTACTATACTGGTAGTTTAGAGTATGATTTAGTCTTATTAAATGAAACATCCTCTATTAGTATGTTTATTGTCCTTTGTGTACTTGTTGGTGCCATGGGTAAAAGCGCCCAGATTTTATTTCATGTCTGGTTGGCTGACGCAATGGAGGGTGGGTGGGAAGCAACCTTATATGAAAGATAGGTATTTATAAGGGTGGGAAGCAACCTTATATGACAGTTTATATAGGTATTTATAAGGGTGGGAAGCAACCTTATATGACAGTTTATTTAGGTATTTATAAGGGTGGGAAGCAACCTTATATGAAAGTTTATATAGGTATTTATAAGGGTGGGAAGCAACCTTATATGAAAGATAGGTATTTATAAGGGTGGGAAGCAACCTTATATGACAGTTTATATAGGTATTTATTAGGATGTGAAGCTATAAGGTCTCCAACGGAAACCTATAATGTGCTTCAAATGTGGCATACAATGCAGATAGTTTTGGGACCTCTAAGGGTTAACCACAGTTTCTATGACTGTTAGACTTTCCCAAAGAATAGGCTTTATACTACCAAAAGTCTCTCCGAAACGCACGTCGGGGTCGATGCAGAGGCTTCGCCAACCCCTTATACAGGGGAGGTTTTGAGGTTAGCAATAGTCGGTTTGATGTTAAGTGATGGCCATTTAAGGAACCCTAATATGGGACGTCAAATCAAAAAATTGAAACCAATGACTGGTAACTTTCGTATGGAGTTAACTTTTAAGGCCAAAGCCTATGATTTGGCACAAAAACCTTTGGTATTGTCTGACTCTCAAAGCGGCTCAGCCGCTTCTTCAAGGGACCAAGGGTCCCTTCTCCCCCAATATCCCGGCAGGAATGTCGGGATAATGGGGGAGAAGGTAGTAAAGGCTTAGCCGCTTCTTCAAGGGACCAAGGGTCCCTTCTCCCCCAATATCCCGGCAGGAATGTCGGGATATTGTCTGACTCTCAAAGCGGCTCAGCCGCTTCTTCAAGGGACCAAGGGTCCCTTCTCCCCCAATATCCCGGCAGGAATGTCGGGATATTGTCTGACTCTCAAAGCGGCTCAGCCGCTTCTTCAAGGGACCAAGGGTCCCTTCTCCCCCAATATCCCGGCAGGAATGTCGGGATATTGTCTGACTCTCAAAGCGGCTCAGCCGCTTCTTCAAGGGACCAAGGGTCCCTTCTCCCCCAATATCCCGGCAGGAATGTCGGGATATTGTCTGACTCTCAAAGCGGCTCAGCCGCTTCTTCAAGGGACCAAGGGTCCCTTCTCCCCCAATATCCCGGCAGGAATGTCGGGATAATGGGGGAGAAGGTAGTAAAGGCTTAGCCGCTTCTTCAAGGGACCAAGGGTCCCTTCTCCCCCAATATCCCGGCAGGAATGTCGGGATATTGTCTGACTCTCAAAGCGTCTCAGCCGCTTCTTCAAGGGACCAAGGGTCCCTTCTCCCCCAATATCCCGGCAGGAATGTCGGGATAATGGGGGAGAAGGTAGTAAAGGCTTAGCCGCTTCTTAAAGGGACCAAGGGTCCCTTCTCCCCCAATATCCCGGCAGGAATGTCGGGATATTGTCTGACTCTCAAAGCGGCTCAGCCGCTTCTTCAAGGGACCAAGGGTCCCTTCTCCCCCAATATCCCGGCAGGAATGTCGGGATAATGGGGGAGAAGGGAGTAAAGGCTTAGCCGCTTCTTCAAGGGACCAAGGGTCCCTTCTCCCCCAATATCCCGGCAGGAATGTCGGGATATTGGGGGCAAGAGAGAAAAGGCTTTGGCTTTTCTTCCTTGTTATGGGAAGCTGGGGAGGGTAGGACAAGAGTTGTTTTTTAGACTGGAGTATGTGGGTGAAACAAACAGTCTTAGGTGTGTTTGCAACCGCTTCGAAGCCGATACCTTATCCTAAGGATAATCTGACACAATATTGGTTTTGTACGACACCTTATCCTAAGGATAATCCGACACAATATTGGTTTTGTACGACATCTCATCCGATTTACACAGAAATGACATCTTTTAGGTATTCTTTTGAAATTACATCGGGAGGTAAACCAGTCAAAGACTGGCCACCGACATCCACTCTTCCAGGGGTGGATTATAAGGTCGTCTCAACCAAATATTTGCCATCGGAGGAGTATTTAAGTCAATACTTAGGTGCGGTGTATTTAGCTTTTTACGTGAAGGGAGACGGTTATTTTGACAATGATCAAGGAAGAATCTGCTGATCAGATTCTCTCTTGCCCCTGACTCCCGGGGAGAAGTAAGAATCTGCTGATCAGATTCTCTCTTGCCCCTGACTCCCGGGGAGAAGGAAGAATCTGCTGATCAGATTCTCTCTTGCCCCTGACTCCCGGGGAGAAGGAAGAATCTGCTGATCAGATTCTCTCTTGCCCCTGACTCCCGGGGAGAAGGAAGAATCTGCTGATCAGATTCTCCCGGGGAGAAGGAACTGTCTACTGATCAGATTCTCTCTTGCCCCTGACTCCCGGGGAGAAGGAAGAATCTGCTGATCAGATTCTCTCTTGCCCCGGGAGTCAGGGATTAGAGTGCACTCTAACCCCTGACTCCCGGGGAGAAGGAACTGTCTACATTTGTACTGAAAATTAGACAAAAGAAGAAGTGATGCGTCTTCAAATCCTCATTTTAAAACACTTCGGGTTAATTACCACCTTAAAAAACCGTCAAACAAAAAAACAACTAGGTTATCGCATTCGTTTTAGTTCAATACAGTTGAACCTGTTGCAAACCTTCTCCCCTGGGAGTCAGGGGCAAGAGTGCACTCTAACCCCTGACTCCCGGGGCAAGAGTGCACTCTAACCCCTGACTCCCGGGGCAGGAGAGAATCTGCTGAGCAGATTCTTCCTTGCTTGCTCCTCACATGCACCCTAAAATGCTTTATAAGCTTCATCTCTCATAAGGAAGCAAGCTTAAAGCTTGCTCCATCTCTCATAAGGAAGCAAGCTTTAAGCTTGCTCCTCACATGCATCCTAAAATGCTTTATAAGCTCCATCTCTCATAAGGAAGCAAGCTTGATAAGCTTGCTCCATCCTCATACGGAAGCAAGCTAAAGCTTGGTCCATCTCTCATAAGGAAGCAAGCTTAAAGCTTGCTCCATCTGCTCATTAAGGAAGCAAGCTTTTAAGCTGCTCCATCTCTCATTAAGGAAGCAAGCTTAAGAGCTTGCTTCTCATCTTTCATAAGGAGGCTACTTTTAAAGCTGCTCTGCTATCTTTCGATAAGGAAGCAAGCTTAAGCTTGCTCCTCACGATGCATTCGCTAATTAATATGCTTATAAATGTCTCCATCTCTCATAAGGAAAGCAAGCTTTTAAGCTTGCTACCCTACTAATTAGTTCAAGCTATTTAAGTAGGAATGTAGCTCTCCAGGCCTCCTTAATGTCGCTTATATGCTGGCGACATAACCTATCTAGTCAAGTAGAATGCTTATTACAATCAGGGGCTTTTTAAAGCGTCTTTAGAATCTCTGGCAACGCTAGGTTGCAATCAGCAGTGACGAAAGCCGAGGCTCTTCCATACCCCTTTACTGTTCAGAAGATGGGGGCTGTAACTTAGGCACGAGCCGGTCTTTGCATTAGTAAGAAAGAGGCTTTGCCTTTTCTTCTAAACCACCAGATACCGTCAGGTTTGACGTAAATGGTGGTGAGAAGGAAGGACCCGTATGCTCCTATGAGAACTCGACGCGGATGCATTTAATGTTTACTCGGTTAATCCAAATGCTAGGTTTTGGAACGTGCCAGGTTAGATTAGTGTAGTTTGATAGATGTCAATCCTCAATAAGCAATATGTTACAGCGACACCCCCCCAGGTCAAAAGAGCCTGCCTTGCTGCTCTTCATCGTGACGCAAAAGGAAGGAAGAAGGCTAAGCGCTTATCTCTCTAAGCCCCAATATACGCAGGTAGTGTCGGCGTGATACAATGGGGAGAAGGTAGTAAGGCAAGCCTTTCGCTCTTCGTCCCCCCAATGTATAGTTCCGCAAGGTAATGGTCGGATATTGTCTGACTCTCAAAGCGGCTGAGCCGCTTCTTCAAGGGACAAAGGGTCCCTTCTCCCCCATTATCCCGGCAGGAATGTCGGGATATTGTCTGACTCTCAAAGCGGCTGAGCCGCTTCTTCAAGGGACCAAGGGTCCCTTCTCCCCCAATATACCGGCAGGAATGTCGGGATATTGTCTGACTCTCAAAGCGGCTGAGCCGCTTCTTCAAGGGACCAAGGGTCCCTTCTCCCCCATTATCCCGGCAGGAATGTCGGGATATTGTCTGACTCTCAAAGCGGCTGAGCCGCTTCTTCAAGGGACCAAGGGTCCCTTCTCACCCAATATCCCGGCAGGAATGTCGGGATATTCGTCGTGACCCTTCCAAAACAGCGCTGACCGCTTTTCTTCAAGGGACCAAGGGTCCCTTCTCACCCCACTGTATCCCGGCAGGGAATGTCGGGATAATGGGGGAGAAGGTGTAAAAGGCCTAAGCCCTTTCCTCTCTCCCTCCCCAATTCCCGGCAGATATGTCGGCCTATTGTCTTGACTCTCAAAGCGTTGGCTGAGCGCTTCTTCAAGTGACCAAGGTCCCTTCTCCCATTTATCCCGGCAGGAATGTCGGGATATTGTCTGACTCTCAAGCGGCTGAGCCGCTTCTTCAAGGATACCAAGGGTCCTTCTCCCCCCTTAATCCCGGCAGAATGTCGGGATATTATGGGGGAGAAGGTGAAAGGCTAAGCTCTTTCTCTCTCCCGCCTCATATCCCGGCAGGAATGTCGGGATATTGTCTGACTCTCAAAGCGGCTGAGCCGCTTCTTCAAGGGACCAAGGGTCCCTTCTCCCCCATTATACCGGCAGGAATGTCGGGATAATGGGGGAGAAGGTAGTAAAGGCTAAGCCTTTCCTCTCTCCCCCCCAATATCCCGGCAGGAATGTCGGGATATTGTCTGACTCTCAAAGCGGCTGAGCCGCTTCTTCAAGGGACCAAGGGTCCCTTCTCCCCCATTATCCCGGCAGGAATGTCGGGATAATGGGGGAGATGGGAGTAAAGACTTAGCCTTTACTCTCTTGGTTAGGACAACCAAGGGTTGGCTTGTAGCTCGGGGATGGCGTTTCGCCATCCCTTTAAGTGTCGAAAGACGAGGGTTTTAAGCCTACCCCAGTATCAGCATTAATTCATGCAGCAACCTTAGTAACTGCGGGTATTTACTTGATGGTTCGCTTAGCGCCTTTTATGACTGGTTCCGACTTAGTGATTTTAGTGGGTTGTTTAACCGCATTTATGGCAGGTGTATTCGGTTTTTTCCAAGCAGATCTTAAACGTGTTATCGCCTTTAGTACATGCAGCCAATTGGGGTATACTTATCCACATAATCTAGTCAAATCTGTTATTATTCTTCTTTCCCTTCTCCAATACCCCTGTCGTTATCCAGGGGTTAGCAAGCTCCAAAACAAGATACTGAGTATCTTGTTTAGCCAAAGAATCAGCTTGCTCCATCCCCCCCCGGATTAAGTCCGGGGGAGGGTAGCAAGCCCGGCACCGCCTGCTTGAAAAGAACCTGCTGGCTCAAAAGAACCTGCTTAGTTCAAAAGAACCTGCTTAGCTCAAAAGAACCTGCCCCCCCAGTGAAAGCAGGGGGGTTGCTGCTGCTTAGCTCAAAAGAACCTGCTGGTTCTTTAGCTAACCAAGAGATAGCTACAAGCAGCGTCAACCCCCCCAGTGAAAGCTGGGGGGTAGCAGCTGCTAGTAGCCCGGGGATGGCGAAACGCCATCCCTGTAAGTCTCTTGGGTTCCACCCCCTGCAAAAAGCTGGGGGAGGTGGCAGAGAGACCTTCTCCCCCAATATACCGTCAGGTTTTACGTAATTCCCCCGGCTCAGCCGGGCATGCTAATCCCGGCTCAGCCGGGCATGCTAATCCCGGCAGGTATGCCGGGCATGCTAATCCCGGCTCAGCCGGGCATGCTAATCCCGGCAGGTATGCCGGGATATTGGTGGAAAGAGAGAAAAGGCAAAGCCTTTTCTTCCAAAGGTCTCTCTGCTTCTTTTGGACTTGGCCTGCTTGTTTTATCTATTACCTGTTCTTCTATACCCCGGCCTAAGGCCGATGGGCTTGTTTAATTTAGAAGCTTTAAGTTTAACTTCTATTAATGGACAGTTAATGCTTGATTATGTTTACTGTCTTGCTCCAACAACAAATCTTAACCGTAAAGCCAAGGATGAAATGCCCGAAGTTTATGTCGATCGTTTCTCTGAGACAAGTCAAGCCCTCCAAACAGGGCTTGCTAACCCCGGCGATAACGCCGGGGTATTGTCGGAAGCGCGTGACGCGTTTAAAAGTAAATATAAAGGTATCGCCGGGATTTATTTATGGCGAAACAAGCTCTCAGGAAAAACCTATGTAGGTCAAAGTGTCAATCTTAAAAAGCGCTTTGAAAGTTACAGGGATATCTTTTATCTCAATCGTACTAAAGACTTAATGCCCATCTGTGCTGCTCTTCTTAAGTATGGTTTTGATAACTTTGACTTTTATATTCTTGAAGTAATTAACCCTCCAATCCCCCTGCCAATGGCAGGGGGTAGTAAGCTCCTGAACAAGAGACTTACAGGGATGGCGAAACGCCATCCCTGTTAGTCTCTTGGGTACCACCCCCAGCTTTTTGCTGGGGGGAGGTGGCAGAGAGACCTTCTCCACCAATATTCCGTCATACCTTACGGAATACCCCCGGCTCAGCCGGCATGAGAGCTTAGCTCTGTGGGAAGAGATAAAAGGCTTTGCCTTTTCTTCCTTCCCCTCCAATATTCCGTCATACCTGACGGAATACCCCCGGCTCAGCCGGCATGAGAGCTTAGCTCTGTGGGAAGAGATAAAAGGCTTTGCCTTTTCTTCCTCCCCTCCAATATTCCGTCATACCTGACGGTATTAGCATGCCCGGCTCAGCCGGCATGAGAGCTTAGCTCTGTGGGAAGAGATAAAAGTCTTTGCCTTTTCTTCCTTCCCCTCCAATATTCCGTCATACCTGACGGAATACCCCCGGCTCAGCCGGCATGAGAGCTTAGCTCTGTGGGAAGAGATAAAAGGCTTTGCCTTTTCTTCCTTCCCCTCCAATATTCCGTCATACCTGACGGAATACCCCCGGCTCAGCCGGCATGAGAGCTTAGCTCTGTGGGAAGAGATAAAAGGCTTTGCCTTTTCTTCCTCCCCTCCAATATTCCGTCATACCTGACGGTATTAGCATGCCCGGCTCAGCCGGCATGAGAGCTTAGCTCTGTGGGAAGAGATAAAAGGCTTTGCCTTTTCTTCCTTCCCCTCCAATATTCCGTCATACCTGACGGAATACCCCCGGCTCAGCCGGCATGAGAGCTTAGCTCTGTGGGAAGAGATAAAAGGCTTTGCCTTTTCTTCCTTCCCCTCCAATATTCCGTCATACCTGACGGTATTAGCATGCCCGGCTCAGCCGGCATGAGAGCTTAGCTCTGTGGGAAGAGAGAAAAAGCTTTGGCTTTTCTTCCTAAGGTCTCTCTGCTTCTTTAGGGCTCCGCCGGCTTTAATAAGAAGCAAATCTTATGTGATCGTGAACATGCTTGGTTTTTAGACATAAATCCTGCATCTAACTTAGCTTCGACTTTAAATAGGTTTCAAGGAAGAATCTGCTCAGCAGATTCTCTCTAGCCCCGGCAGTCAGGGGAGAAGGAAGAATCTGCTCAGCAGATTCTCTCTAGCCCCGGCAGTCAGGGGAGAAGGAAGAATCTGCTCAGCATATTCTCTCTAGCCCCGGCAGTCAGGGGAGAAGGAAGAATCTGCTCAGCAGATTCTCTCTAGCCCCGGCAGTCAGGGGAGAAGGAAGAATCTGCTCAGCAGATTCTCTCTAGCCCCGGCAGTCAGGGGAGAAGGAAGAATCTGCTCAGCAGATTCTCTCTAGCCCCGGCAGTCAGGGGGTAGTGTGCACTCTAACCCCTGACTGCCGGGGAGAAGGTGAAAACCATCCTTGGGCTGGCAAACAACGTTCAGAGGAAAGATTCGTCAAACACTGACAGGTCGTGTACAGACAGCAGAGCATAAGCTCAATATCTCGAAAAGTGCTGCTAAAGTATCGATCTATTGTTTTGAGTCTAAAGCTTTTGTCGTCAAATTTGATGGTATTCGTCCCATGATTCGTGAGTTAAACATTGCTTCCAATACTCAAGTCTCTCGTAAGTTAGATAATAACAAGCGTTTTCAGGTTGTTTATAAAGGTATTCAATGTTCTTGGTTATTGTCTACCTAGGACACACTCCAAGACCACGGCATACGGTCGGGGTCTTGGTTATTGTCTACCTAGGACACACTCCAAGACCCCGGCATACGGTCGGGGTCTTGGTTATTGTCTACCAAGGACACACTCCAAGACCCCGGCATACGGTCGGGGTCTTGGTTATTGTCTACCTAGGACACACTCCAAGACCCCGGCATACGGTCGGGGTTAGCAAGCACCAGAACATGAGACTAACCGCTTTTGTCTCGCCAAGGGGGCTGAGAGACGCTTTTGGTATGCTTTTAGCTTCTTTTAGTAGTAAATAAGACCAAACCAAGAGATAGCAACAAGCAGCACCAACCCCCCCAGTTTTCACTGGGGGGTAGCAGGCAAAGAGATAGAAACAAGCAGCACCAACCCCCCCAGTTTTCACTGGGGGGTAGCAGGCAAAGAGATAGCAACAAGCAGCACCAACACCCCCAGTTTTCACTGGGGGGTAGCAGGCAAAGAGATAGCAACAAGCAGCACCAACCCCCCCAGTTTTCACTGGGGGGTAGCAGGCAAAGAGATAGCAACAAGCAGCACCAACCCCCCCAGTTTTCACTGGGGGGTAGCAGGCAAAGAGATAGCAACAAGCTGCTCTGCTGCTTGTAGCCCTCTCTTTGTAGAGCTGCTTTTTTAGGCCTTTAGTACGCTTTTAGTATGTTTTTAGTATGCTTTTAGTCTCTTTAAGTATGCTTTTAGTTTCTTTCAGTATACTTTAGGTTGTTTCCTGTTTTAGCCGGCGGAGCCCAAAAGAATCAGTAAACTGATTCTTTAGCTGAACAAGAGATAGCTACAAGCTGCTGCTTGAAGCCCAGGGATGGCGAAACGCTATCCCTGTAAGTCTCTTGTTCAGGAGCTAGCTACAAGCTGCTGCTTGAAGCCCAGGGATGGCGAAACGCTATCCCTGTAAGTCTCTTGTTCAGGAGCTAGCTACAAGCTGCTGCTTGAAGCCCAGGGATGGCGAAACGCTATCCCTGTAAGTCTCTTGTTCTGGAGCTAGCTACCCCCCGGACATCGTCCGGGGGGTTGGAGTTATGATAGAATCAGGAAGACGGCGAAGCCGTCTCTCAGCCCCCAGAGCAAGCTTTGGGGGAGAGGAAGGTAAGACATAACAGATGGTACTAGTAATGACATATGCCCACTCTTACCAGAGACTATAATAGTCTCCAATTCAACAGCCTTTAGCTGCTGATTGGTAGCATAGAGACCTAATCCCCCAATATACCGTCATCCCTGACGGGATTAGCATGCCCGGCTCAGCTGGCATGAGAGCTAAGCTCTGTGGAGAAGGTCTCTATGTTTCTGGCATTGAGAACCTTACTATATGCTGGAAACTCCTAAAGCCGTAGGTACAAATGTAATAACCCTATTGGAAGCTTAGGGGTAAAATCTCTATGCTTTAAACCCCTTAAGCGCTTAAAACCTTAGGTTTTTAAGCGTCTAATACGCCGGCATTAACAAGCACCAGAACATGAGATAGCTACAAGCAGCACCAACCCCCCCAGTGAAAGCTGGGGGGTAGCAGCTGCTTGTAGCCCGGGGATGGCGTAACGCCATCCCTGTAAGTCTCTTGGATAGCACCCCCAGCTTTTTGCTGGGGGTGGTGGCAGAGAGACCTGCACACCCAAAACCCCGACAGGAATGACGGCGTTAGCCTGACCGGCTCAGCCGGCATGCTAATCCCGGCAGGTATGCCGGGATATTGGTGGAAAGAGAGAAAAGGCTTTGGCTTTTCTTCCTAAGGTCTCTCTGCTTCTTTAGGGCTCCGCCGGCTTAAAAGGGATTGGATAGATGGACAATCAGCAGGGAACACCCAACCCCCCAGCTTTTAGCTGGGGTAGGATGTCAAGAAGAAGCTTCTTCCAAGACCCCTGCTTTAAAGCAGGGGTTAGCAAGCTCCTGAACAAGAGACTAACAGGGATGGCGTTTCGCCATCCCTGTAAGTCTCTAGGATACCACCCCCAGCTTTTTGCTGGGGGAGGTGGCAGAGAGACCTTCACCACCAAAATCCCGTATTACCAGACGGGGTTTGCATGCCCGGCTCAGCCGGCTTGCTAATCCCGGCAGGTATGCCGGGATATTGGTGGAAAGAGAGACCTTCACCACCAAAATCTCGTATTACCTGACGGGGTTTGCATGACCGGCTCAGCCGGCTTGCTAATCCCGGCAGGTATGCCGGGATATTGGTGGAAAGAGAGAAAAGGCTTTGGCTTTTCTTCCTAAGGTCTCTCTGCTTCTTTAGGGCCCCGCCGGCTTGTTGGCATCCTGACAAAGGTGGATCCTCAGAGACTTTTCGTGAGGCTGTTGCTTTTAAGCACAGAGACCTTCTCCACCAATATCCCGTGATTCCTTACGGGGTTAGCATGCCCTGCTCAGACGGCATGCTAATCCCGGCTGGTATGCCGGGATATTGGTGGGAGGAGAGAAAAGGCTTTGGCTTTTCTTCCTTGTCTCTGCGCCCTACTCCCCTGCGTCACGCAGGGGGATTGGTGCTTGCCCCCTTTACAGGTGGGAATAAATACAAGCTAGAAGTAGTCAGATGCTAAAGTCCAACTCTCCTTAGCGGGTATTTACTAACCCCCCCTGCCAAAGGCAGGGGGGGTAGGTGGCCAAGGGAAGCTTAGCTTCTCCATTCCCCAATACCCCGTAAAACCTGACGGTATTGGCATGCCCGGCTCAGCCGGCATGAGAGCTAAGCTTAGCTTCTCCATTCCCCAATACCCCGTAAAACCTGACGGTATTGGCATGCCCGGCTCCGCCGGCATGAGAGCTAAGCTTAGCTTCTCCATTCCCCAATACCCCGTAAAACCTGACGGTATTGGCATGCCCGGCTCCGCCGGCCATGCTAATCCCGGCAGGTATGCCGGGATATAGGTGTGAAGAGAGAAAAGGCTTTGGCTTTTCTTCCTTGGTTCCTGCTTGGATGGAGTGGCTGAAAGCCACTCTTTGATGAAAATCGAGAGCTTAATTGATATGATGGTTAGTGTGGGTTTAGGTGAATACGGAGCAGAAGCCAGTATGACTCATTTAATGACACATGCAAGTTTTAAAGCGGCTTTATTCTTAGCCGCAGGTGTTGTCATTACCTCAGCAGGAGGTAATCAACACATGGCTCGTTATGGAGGTTTATCCGTTTCTCATTGCTCTGGCTTTTGCTTCTTAGCTCTTTTAATTGGTTCTTTAAGTTTAGTGGGTTTTCCAGAAACATCTGGCTTTTATTCAAAAGAAGCTATTTTAAACTTATCTTACTCTTTCTTAAACGGTGGTAGTTTAGCAATTGCTTACTATGCCCATACTTTACTTTACATCACCGCATTAATTACAGCCTGTTATACAGCTAAATTGTTTTATCAATCTTTTATGTATGATTTTTCAGGGCCTTTAGTTAATATGAGCCCTAAAGGCGCACATGGACAAGAATTTAAAGCGGGTGATTCCAGCTTTGATGGAGTGGCTCAAAGCCACTCTTTAGGGTATGGCGGGAAAACAGAGATTTTATTAATTGTAGCCATGACTATTCTTCTTTTAGACGTCATTTTAAAAGTTTGGGTCGGTACCTCTTTATTATCTGGTATTTTATTATTTATTCCATGGGGGGTGAAAACTCTTCCCTTTGGTTTAGTTATCGCAGGTGCTCTTTCTGCGACCGCTTTAGCCCCCGGAAGTAGTCACCAACTTTATTTATTACGTTTTTCTGCCACTCGTTGGGGGTTTGATCAATTGTATGCTCGCACTGTCGTAAACATGGTATTAGATTGGGGTCGTATTTCTTGGGCCGCTGGTGATAAAGGATTATTCGTCGTCCCTTATATTAAATAACTAGATTTAAGCTCTACCAGGGATCGCTAAACGCCATCCCCGGGAGACTTGCAGCTACCACCCCCCCCGACAAAAGAAGCAGCTTTGCTCCAAAGAATCAGTAAACGCAAAAGAACCAACTCAAAAGAACCTGCTTAGCTCAAAAGAACCTGCAACCCCAGTGAAAGCTGGGGGTTGCAGCTGCTTAGCTCAAAAGAACCTGCTAAGCTCAAAAGAACCTGCTAAGCTGGTTCTTTTGCTAACCAAGAGATAGCTACTAGCAGCGTCAACCCCCCCAGTTAAAGCTGGGGGGTTGCTGCTGCTAGTAGCCCGGGGATGGCTAAACGCCATCCCTGTTAGTCTCTTGGGTTCCACCCCCAGCTTTTTGCTGGGGGAGGTGGCAGAGAGACCTTCTCCACATAGCTTAGCTTTCATGCCGGCTGAGCCGGGCATGCTAATCCCGGCAGGTATGCCGGGATATTGGTGGGAAGGTCTCTCTGCCTCTTTTGCTAACCAAGAGATAGCTACTAGCAGCGTCAACCCCCCCAGTGAAAGCTGGGGGGTAGCTGCTGCTAGTAGCCCGGGGATGGCTAAACGCCATCCCTGTTAGTCTCTTGGTTTGGTTTCCACCCCCAGCAAAAAGCTGGGGGAGGTGGCAGAGAGACCTAAGGAAGAAAAGGCAAAGCCTTTTCTCTCTTGGGTCTCTCTGCTTCTTTTGGAGTTGACTCTTAATCGTTTAGGTAGTTACTAGCTAGTTCTCTAAATAAAACTGTGATTCTTCGTATAGCACAGTTTTATTCTAAAGCTTATAGATAACCTCCCACCTATACCCGGACTTAATACGGGGGGGTACTGAATCTTTTGGACTAGTAGGCTTCCTTGACTGATCTAGAGACTAGTTATGGCTAGAAGCCTTGACAAGTATTTAGGTGATTTGACTCCATTACTCGCTATCTCCCAAAAGAAGCTGCAAAGCTCAAAAGAGCCCGCTAAGCTCAAAAGAACCTGCTCAAAAGAACCTGCTTAGCTCAAAAGAACCTGCCCCCCCTGTGAAAGCTGGGGGGTTGCAGCTGCTTAGCTCAAAAGAACCTGCTAAGCAGGTTCTTTAGCTAACCAAGAGATAGCTACTAGCAGCGTCAACCCCCCCAGTGAAAGCTGGGGGGGTTGCTGCTGCTAGTAGCCCGGGGATGGCTAAACGCCATCCCTGTAAGTCTCTTGGGTTCCACCCCCCTGCAAAAAGCTGGGGGAGGTGGCAGAGAGACCTTCTCCACAGAGCTTAGCTCTCATGCCGGCTGAGCCGGGCATGCTAATCCCGGCAGGTATGCCGGGATATTGGTGGGTAGAGAGAAAAGGCTTTACCTTTTCTTCCTTAGGTCTCTCTGCCTCTTTTGCTAACCAAGAGATAGCTACTAGCAGCGTCACCCCCCCCAGTTAAAGCTGGGGGGTTGCTGCTGCTAGTAGCCCGGGGATGGCTAAACGCCATCCCTGTTAGTCTCTTGGTTTGGTTTCCACCCCCAGCAAAAAGCTGGGGGAGGTGGCAGAGAGACCTTCTCCACAGAGCTTAGCTCTCATGCCGGCTGAGCAGGGCTAATCCCGTAATACCTGACGGAATATTGGGTGAGAAGGTCTCTCTGCTTCTTTTGCGTTTACTGATTCTTTAGCTGAACAACAGATAGCTACAAGCAGATGCTAGTAGTTATCTCTTGTTCTGGTGCATACTAATACCGTCAGGTGTGCCGAAATATAGGTGGCTTGAGAGAAAAGGCAAAGCCTTTTATTCCTTGGTTGGTTGTTTATTGTATCCGTGAGCAGGCCTTTACTAGAGTATAAATTTTTCGATTTAGGATTGGGAATTAGCTAATTATTTAATATAATAAAGAAGAGTCATTGCACGATGATTACATGAAGATTGGCTTAGAAGCAGCCATTCTACAATGAAAGCGTAGCAGCTCACGTGTTGAGTGGAATGGTTTTACAAATGGCCGGGAATTTATTGATATACTGACGCTCACTGACAGAGAGATTAAAAAACATAACCTAAGGCCTAAATGGCAAGCTTGCAATATCTAGTAACGGCAAAGTTCAAAAGAATCAGCTTGCTTATTCTTTAGCAAACCATGGGATTTCATCCCATGGTTTGATTACCGTGGGATTTCATCCCATGGTTTGATTACCGTGGGATTTCATCCCATGGTTTGATTACCGTGGGATTTCATCCCATGGTTTGATTACCGTGGGATTTCATCCCATGGTTTGATTACCGTGGGATTTCATCCCATGGTTTGATTACCGTGGGACAAGCCAAAAGAAACAGAGAGACCCAAGGAAGAAAAGGCTTTGCCTTTTCTCTCAAGCCAACTATATACCGTCACTACTGACGGTATTAGCCGGCACAGCCGGGCATGCTAATACCGTCTGGTCTGCGGGAATATAGTTGGTAAAGGTCTCTATGTAAACAACCCCAGCTTTTAGCAGGGGGTTGTTTGCCAAATCAAGAGGCTTAGTCTCTTGAGTTGGAAGCTAGTACGTTTGCCCAGAGAAACAAGCTTAGAGAGAACTTGTTATGGCCGGTAGCTAGGCCTAGCTACCGACCATAACAAGTTCTCTAAAAATATCTAAATATATTTATTGGACCCGATACTGAGACGAGCTTATTAGGAACAGGTATGCATTCGCATGACCAAACAGGTGTCTGTCGCAAAAGACTCTGAAGATTCCTAATAAGGAGTGAAAGACTAATCAAGTTCAGTGATAGCTGGTTTCCTGCGAAACCTATTTGGGTAAGGTTGTAATATAAAACAACTCAGGAAGCCGGCATAGCCAGAGTCTTAAAGACTCTGGCTATGCCGGCTCTCTGCCCCTAGAGCAAGCTCTGGGGAGAGGTTAGTACTTCGGTGCGAATCGGAGTTGATTCAATTTTGCAAATCAGACACTTGGCGGGAAGGTGGAGTGTCGAAAGAAAAAAAGTTCTAAAGTGTAGCTAAAGTCCCAAAATTTTAGATTTTATTTTCATAGAGAACTTGCTAGTTCTCCCTGTAATAAAGCTCGAAGCCAAAGAGAAGCTAAGCTTCCTTTGGCCCCCTAATCCCCCCCCCCGCCAAAGGCTGGGGATTAGGGGGATCTTATTAGGAAGGGCCAAAAGCCATTCCCGGTAGAGTACACGCTGAGCATGCTCTCTATTGCTTACTAACCATGAGATAACCAAGAGATAACCAAGAGATAACCAAGAGACTGACAGGGATGGCGAAACGCTATCCCTGGGAGTCTCTGTGCGTCCCTAGAAGCTGCTTCTTGCGTAGCAAAGCACCTAGCCTAGAGACATAGTCTCTTGGTTTTGGAGCATGCAACCCCCCGTACAAAGTCCGGGGTAAACATAGAGACCTGCCTGGTCTCTCTGTAACCAAACCCCTAATGTCAACCCCCCCTACCCCTCCCCACGGCCAAAGGCAGGGGGTTTGGATGCCAAGGGAAGCACAGCTTCTCTTTAGCTGCCTTACGAGGGGGGGGTTGTACCAAGGCGCGTAGCGCCCTAGCCCCCCCAGTAAAGAACCAGGGGTTAAAACCCTTAATACTAAGTCTATAGCCTTCCTAGGTAGGGATGCGGGCTAAATATACGCACAAAGCCCAGCCCTTAAGGTTAAGCTCTATACCATAATAATAAATGGCTATATAGTGGATTCATATGTACCTTTTTGAATCAAAATTCTTTTGTTGTTCGATCCAAGGACTCCCCTTAGTCTACCAAAACAAGAGATAGCTACTCCAAAAGAAGCAGAGAGACCCCTGGAAGAAAAGCCAAAGCCTTTTCTCTCTAACCACCTATATGCCGTCATTCCTGCCGGTATTAGCATGCTCCAGAACAAGAGATAGCTACAAGCAGCACCAACCCCCCCAGTGAAAGCTGGGGGGTAGCAGCTGCTTGTAGCCCGGGGATGGCGTCTCACCATCCCTGTTAGTCTCTTGGCTATCTCTTTTTTTTATAGGTTAGGGCTTCTAGCCATAACAGCATAATGGCTTCTAGCCATAATGGCTTCTAGCCATAACAGCATAATGGCTTCTAGCCATAACAGCATAATGGCTTCTAGCCATAACAGCATAATGGCTTCTAGCCATAATGGCTTCTAGCCATAACAGCATAATGGCTTCTAGCCATAATGGCTTCTAGCCATAACAGCTTCTAGCCATAACAGCATAATGGCTTCTAGCCATAATGGCTTCTAGCCATAACAGCTTCTAGCCATAACAGCATAATGGCTTCTAGCCATAACAGCATAATGGCTTCTAGCCATAACAGCATAATGGCCTGTAAACTGGTAGCCAAGGAGAAGCTTAGCTTCTTTTGCTATCTCTATGCTTGGCCATGGCGTGTTTCTTAAGTTTTAATCATAATATTAACAATGAGTTTATTTTTAATGTCATGTATTTGTCATTGCGCATTATTAGCCATTAGTGTTAGTTGGACTCGCAGTCCTTTTATGGCTTTAATGTTTGCTGTGATGTTATTTATTAATGCTTCTATTTGTTTATTAATGTTAGGTTTTGAGTTTTTAGCTTTAGTCAATATTTTAGTGTACGTTGGCGCTTTAGCCGTCTTATTCTTATTTGTTATTATGCTTTTAGAAATTCCATCTACTGAGTTACGTGCGTATAATCGTGGTTGGAGTGCCTTAGCTTTGTTTGGTTTTTTAGGTATTACTAAAACCTTATTTAGTAGTTCTTTTAGTTGGAGCGAAGCTACTACAGGTGATATTGGCGAAGCCGGTTTCTTATGGACAGGTATCTCAACTGAGGAGTCTTTCCAAAAGAATCAGCTCGCTGAGTCTTTGGCTGGCCAATGGACATCGTCCATTGGCTTGGATTTATATGGACATGGTGCTTTTGGGAGCATTGCGGGTTTAGTCCCCACGTTAGAATCGTTAACTTACGTAGGACATGCTTTTTATGTAACTTATGCCGATTTATTAATTTTAAATAGTTTAATTTTAACTATTGCTTTATTTGGTGCTCTTGTTCTAGCGCATACATCTAATTAAACAGAGTAGTACTAAAACCCGGCCTTATGCGGGGGGCTAAGCAAGTGCCATAACAAGAGACCAACAGGGATGGCGTTTCGCCATAACAAGAGACCAACAGGGATGGCGTTTCGCCATAACAAGAGACCAACAGGGATGGCGTTTCGCCATAACAAGAGACCAACAGGGATGGCGTTTCGCCATAACAAGAGACCAACAGGGATGGCGAAACGCCATCCCAGCAAGTATCTTGTTTTCGCCATCCCTGCCAGTCTCTTGGTTTCGCCATAACAAGAGACCAACAGGGATGGCGTTTCGCCATAACAAGAGACTGGCAGGGATGGCGTTTCGCCATAACAAGAGACCAACAGGGATGGCGTTTCGCCATAACAAGAGACCAACAGGGATGGCGAAACGCCATCCCAGCAAGTATCTTGGTTTCGCCATCCCTGCAAGTATCTTGGTTTCGCCATCCCTGCAAGTATCTTGGTTTCCACCCCCAGCTTTTTGCTGGGGGAGGTGGCAGATAGACCTTCTCCACCAACATTACGTCATACCTGTCGGTATTCCCCCGGCTCAGCCGGCATTAGCATGCCCGGCTGAGCCGGCATATTGGTGGGAAGAGAGAAAAGGCTTTGGCTTTTCTTCCTAAGGTCTATCTGCTTCTTTAGCAATCTCTGTGCTAGGCGAGAGCAGCTAATAGCTTATTTAGTATACCGCCGGCTTGACTGTGTTAACACAGGGACCTGGGGGCTACACCAGCCCCTATATAATCCGCTACCAGTTCATGGCCATAAAACCTTAAGCTTTAAAGTTAACGGCGCGCAAGAAAGGATAGCGATAATCAGCAGGGCTGATTATCGCTAAGTATAATTCCCCGGCCTTCGGTCAGTGGAAACAGAGAGACCCCCTGGTCTCTCTGCAACCAAACCCCCTGGTCTCTCTGCAACCAAACCCCATATGACCACCCCCACCAACTCCCCCCTGCTTTTGGCTGGTGGGGTTCGGAGTACAAGGGAAGCAAAGCTTCTCCTTGGCTGCCTTACGAGGGGGTGGTGGTAGCAAGCTTTTGAGCTTCAAAATAAGCATCGCAAAAGAGCCTGTTTAGCAGGCTCTTTTGCTTGTCAAGAGACTAAGTCTCTTGGTGGCAGAGAGACTGTTTAGCAGGCTCTTTTGCTTGTCAAGAGACTAAGTCTCTTGGTGGCAGAGAGACTGTTTAGCAGGCTCTTTTGCTTGTCAAGAGACTAAGTCTCTTGGTGGCAGAGAGACTTAGGGTCTCTTGGATAGGCTAATCTCGCCTAGCCACAAGAGGATTGCTAAGAAGCGATAGACCTTAGGAAAAAAAGCCAAAGCCTTTTCTCTCTCCCCACCAATATGCCGGCTCAGCCGGGCATGCTAATGCCGGCTGAGCCGGGGGAATACCGACAGGTATGACGTAATGTTGGTGGAGAAGGTCTATCTGCCACCTCCCCCAGCAAAAAGCTGGGGGTGGAAACCAAGATACTTGCAGGGATGGCGAAACCAAGATACTTGCAGGGATGGCGAAACCAAGATACTTGCTGGGATGGCGTTTCGCCATCCCTGTTGGTCTCTTGTTATGGCGAAACGCCATCCCTGTTGGTCTCTTGTTATGGCGAAACGCCATCCCTGCCAGTCTCTTGTTATGGCGAAACGCCATCCCTGTTGGTCTCTTGTTATGGCGAAACCAAGAGACTGGCAGGGGTGGCGAAACCAAGATACTTGCTGGGATGGCGTTTCGCCATCCCTGTTGGTCTCTTGTTATGGCGAAACGCCATCCCTGTTGGTCTCTTGTTATGGCGAAACGCCATCCCTGTTGGTCTCTTGTTATGGCGAAACCAAGATACTTGCTGGGATGGCGTTTCGCCATCCCTGTTGGTCTCTTGTTATGGC
>VFSX01001183.1:0-10458 GCA_016618255.1 Chlamydomonas sp. UWO 241
AAGCGCGTGCTAAAATGCGTGAACGTTTTGTTATCAAAAGTAATCACCCTATGTGGGGTAAAAAGCATCGACCTGAAAGTCTTTTATTGAAGTCAAAACCTGGCGCTTTAAATTCAATGTTTGGTAAAACGCAAACAGAAGCGTCGAAAGCTTTAATGAGTGATCGCCGTAGTAAGTTTGTCGTGAGTTTGTTAGATAAAGATTATAACCTCTTGCAAACTTTTAGGAAGGACGTTGAGTTAGCTAAACATTTAGGCTGTCATAAAGGCACCGTAGGGCGTTATATTAAGTCACAGAAGCTATACGAGGGTCTTTATTATATTCATAAAGAACCCAAGGAGCCAAGGAAGAAAAGGCTTTGCCTTTTCTCTCTTACTACCAATATCCCGGCATACCTGCCGGGATTAGCATGCACGGCTCCGCCGGCATTAAACCGTCAGGTATAATGCCGTCTGAGCCGTGCATGCCAAACCCGTTGGGTTTTACGGGATATTGGTGGAGAAGGAGAAGCTAAGCTTCCCTTGGCCACCTACCCTCTGCCAAAAGCAGGGGGATTAGGTCGTTTAAGGATAGGTTATTTGACACCTATTACCCCTGCCTTAAAGCAGGGGTTAGTAAGCAAGGCTCCACAGAGCTTAGCTCTCATGCCGTCTGAGCCGGGCATGCCAAACCCGTTGGGTTTTACGGGATATTGGTGGAGAAGGAGAAGCTAAGCTTCCCTTGGCCACCTACCCTCTGCCAAAAGCAGGGGGATTAGGTCGTTTAAGGATAGGTTATTTGACACCTATTACCCCTGCCTTAAAACAGGGGTTAGTAAGCAAGGCTCCACCGGCTTGATGGCTTCCAAACCCAGCAATTAGCTGGGATAGGTGTAAGAAAGGCTCTAGGTTTATCTGTTTCCTTTGGCTGGTTTTTTTTAGTGTTATAATGCTTTTATGGAGGCCGAGTTAGTAGCGGGTTATAACGTAGAGTTTTCTTCCTTAGGTTTTGCTCTTTTCTTTATTGCGGAGTACGCAAATATGGCTGTAATGGCAGCATTAGCCTCTATTTACTTCTTAGGTGGCTTTTCAGCTCTTAAAATCGCAGCTATTTTCTTTGGTTTCGTATGGACTCGTGGCACTTTACCCCGTTACCGTTACGACCAATTTATGCGCTTAGGCTGGAAAGCGTTATTACCTTTGACTATTGCTTTCTTTGCAGTTCATGCCAGTTTAGATGTCTTTATTCTTTAAATATCAAAGCCTAGTAATGATAGATTTTATTAGGAATGGCTAAAAGCCATTCCCCAAAACAACAAGTCCAAAAGAATCCGCTTGCTCCATCCCCCCCCGGATTAAGTCCGGGGGAGGGTAGCAAGCCCGGCACCGCCTGCTTGAAAAGAACCTGCTGGCTACCCACCAAGAGACTTACAGGGATGGCGATACGCCATCCCTGTAAGTGTCTTGTTTTGGATACCACCCCCAGCAGGCCACCCCCCCCAGGCCTTTGACAGGGGTGGGGGTTAGGTAGTCAAGAGACTAAGTATCTTGGCTACCTTATCAGAAGTAATCAGAGTTACAAAATGAAAAGTTTAGATTATTTATTATTTTATAGTATAGAGAGAATATGCTACAACCCCCCCTTCAACCAACCCCCCAGCCTTTTGCAGGGGGGGTTGCTTGCACAGAGATAGCTACAAGCTGCTCCACAAAGAGAGGGCTACAAGCTGCTCAGCTGCTTGTAGCTATCTCTTTGCCTGCTACCCCCCTGTTTTAACTGGGGGGGGTAGGAGATAGCTACAAGCAGCTCCACAAAGAGAGGGCTACAAGCTGCTCCACAAAGAGAGGGCTACATGCAGCTCCACAAAGAGAGGGCTACATGCAGCTCCACAAAGAGAGGGCTACATGCAGCTCCACAAAGAGAGGGCTACATGCAGCTCAGCAGCTTGTAGCTATCTCTTTGCCTGCTACCCCCCAGTTTTAACTGGGGGGGTAGGAGCAGCTAGTAGCCCGGGGATGGCGTTTCGCCATCCCTGAAAGTCTCTGTGTTGGTAAGGCAGCCAAGGAGAAGCGGAGCTTCCCTTGATCACCTTTGCAAGCCGGCGGAACCCAATAGAAGCAGAGAGACCTAAGGAAGAAAAGGTAAAGCCTTTTCTCTCTTATCACCAATATCCCGGCATACCTGCCGGGATTAGCATGCCCGGCACCGCCGGGATGATAGCTAAGCTCTCATGCCGGCAGAGCCGGGGGAATGCCGGCAGAGCCGGGGGAATGCCGGCAGAGCCGGGGGAATGCCGGCAGAGCCGGGGGAATGCCGGCAGAGCCGGGGGAATGCCGGCAGAGCCGGGGGAATGCCGGCAGAGCCGGGGGAATGCCGGCAGGTATGACGGAATATTGGGGGAGAAGGTCTCTCTGCCACCTCCCCCTGCTTTTTGCAGGGGGAGGAATCCAAACCAAGACACTAACAGGGATGGCGAAAACCAAAACACTAACAGGGATGGCGAAAACCAAGACACTAACAGGGATGGCGTTTCGCCATCCCTGTTAGTGTCTTGTTTTGGAGCTTGTTAACCACGGCATTAATCCCGGGGTATTAGAGGGGGGTTTGTCGTTTGGATTAGGCAGGTGGAAAGTAGACAAATAATAAAGCATGTATTTAATGCCTTTATTAGCAACATTAATGAGTAGTGTTTTTTGTGGTGCATTACCAATGGTTTCTCGTAATTTAGGTCATCGTGGTGTTGTGGTTTTTTCTATTTTAAGCTTAACAATTGCATTTATTAGTAGTGCTTTTATTTGGGTCGATCTTTATATTGGAGGCGCTCCAGTATGGTTAGATTTATTTGGACCTTGGTTTGAAGTAGGTACTGTCACAGTATCTTGGATTTTCTATTATGATTTATTAACAGCACATATGTTATTTACAGTAACCAGTGTGAGTTTAGCGGTTCATATTTATGCAACCGTTTATATGCGTGGTGATCCTCATTTATCTTTATTTATGTCTTATTTATCTTTATTTACCTTTTTCATGCTTGTTTACGTATGTGGTGACAATCTTTTAGTCATGTTCGTAGGATGGGAAGGTATTGGTATTTGTTCTTATTTATTAATTGGTTATTACTCTCATCGTTTAGCTGCCGTCAAAAGCGCCCAAAAAGCAATTTTAGTCAATCGTGTAAGCGATGGAATGCTTTTATGGGGTGTTTTATGGATTTGGTACTATACTGGTAGTTTAGAGTATGATTTAGTCTTATTAAATGAAACATCCTCTATTAGTATGTTTATTGTCCTTTGTGTACTTGTTGGTGCCATGGGTAAAAGCGCCCAGATTTTATTTCATGTCTGGTTGGCTGACGCAATGGAGGGTGGGTGGGAAGCAACCTTATATGAAAGATAGGTATTTATAAGGGTGGGAAGCAACCTTATATGACAGTTTATATAGGTATTTATAAGGGTGGGAAGCAACCTTATATGACAGTTTATTTAGGTATTTATAAGGGTGGGAAGCAACCTTATATGAAAGTTTATATAGGTATTTATAAGGGTGGGAAGCAACCTTATATGAAAGATAGGTATTTATAAGGGTGGGAAGCAACCTTATATGACAGTTTATATAGGTATTTATTAGGATGTGAAGCTATAAGGTCTCCAACGGAAACCTATAATGTGCTTCAAATGTGGCATACAATGCAGATAGTTTTGGGACCTCTAAGGGTTAACCACAGTTTCTATGACTGTTAGACTTTCCCAAAGAATAGGCTTTATACTACCAAAAGTCTCTCCGAAACGCACGTCGGGGTCGATGCAGAGGCTTCGCCAACCCCTTATACAGGGGAGGTTTTGAGGTTAGCAATAGTCGGTTTGATGTTAAGTGATGGCCATTTAAGGAACCCTAATATGGGACGTCAAATCAAAAAATTGAAACCAATGACTGGTAACTTTCGTATGGAGTTAACTTTTAAGGCCAAAGCCTATGATTTGGCACAAAAACCTTTGGTATTGTCTGACTCTCAAAGCGGCTCAGCCGCTTCTTCAAGGGACCAAGGGTCCCTTCTCCCCCAATATCCCGGCAGGAATGTCGGGATAATGGGGGAGAAGGTAGTAAAGGCTTAGCCGCTTCTTCAAGGGACCAAGGGTCCCTTCTCCCCCAATATCCCGGCAGGAATGTCGGGATAATGGGGGAGAAGGTAGTAAAGGCTTAGCCGCTTCTTAAAGGGACCAAGGGTCCCTTCTCCCCCAATATCCCGGCAGGAATGTCGGGATATTGTCTGACTCTCAAAGCGGCTCAGCCGCTTCTTCAAGGGACCAAGGGTCCCTTCTCCCCCAATATCCCGGCAGGCATGTCGGGATATTGTCTGACTCTCAAAGCGGCTCAGCCGCTTCTTCAAGGGACCAAGGGTCCCTTCTCCCCCAATATCCCGGCAGGAATGTCGGGATAATGGGGGAGAAGGTAGTAAAGGCTTAGCCGCTTCTTCAAGGGACCAAGGGTCCCTTCTCCCCCAATATCCCGGCAGGAATGTCGGGATAATGGGGGAGAAGGTAGTAAAGGCTTAGCCGCTTCTTCAAGGGACCAAGGGTCCCTTCTCCCCCAATATCCCGGCAGGAATGTCGGGATATTGTCTGACTCTCAAAGCGGCTCAGCCGCTTCTTCAAGGGACCAAGGGTCCCTTCTCCCCCAATATCCCGGCAGGAATGTCGGGATATTGTCTGACTCTCAAAGCGGCTCAGCCGCTTCTTCAAGGGACCAAGGGTCCCTTCTCCCCCAATATCCCGGCAGGAATGTCGGGATATTGTCTGACTCTCAAAGCGGCTCAGCCGCTTCTTCAAGGGACCAAGGGTCCCTTCTCCCCCAATATCCCGGCAGGAATGTCGGGATAATGGGGGAGAAGGTAGTAAAGGCTTAGCCGCTTCTTCAAGGGACCAAGGGTCCCTTCTCCCCCAATATCCCGGCAGGAATGTCGGGATATTGGGGGCAAGAGAGAAAAGGCTTTGGCTTTTCTTCCTTGTTATGGGAAGCTGGGGAGGGTAGGACAAGAGTTGTTTTTTAGACTGGAGTATGTGGGTGAAACAAACAGTCTTAGGTGTGTTTGCAACCGCTTCGAAGCCGATACCTTATCCTAAGGATAATCTGACACAATATTGGTTTTGTACGACACCTTATCCTAAGGATAATCCGACACAATATTGGTTTTGTACGACATCTCATCCGATTTACACAGAAATGACATCTTTTAGGTATTCTTTTGAAATTACATCGGGAGGTAAACCAGTCAAAGACTGGCCACCGACATCCACTCTTCCAGGGGTGGATTATAAGGTCGTCTCAACCAAATATTTGCCATCGGAGGAGTATTTAAGTCAATACTTAGGTGCGGTGTATTTAGCTTTTTACGTGAAGGGAGACGGTTATTTTGACAATGATCAAGGAAGAATCTGCTGATCAGATTCTCTCTTGCCCCTGACTCCCGGGGAGAAGGAAGAATCTGCTGATCAGATTCTCTCTTGCCCCTGACTCCCGGGGAGAAGGAAGAATCTGCTGATCAGATTCTCCCGGGGAGAAGGAACTGTCTACTGATCAGATTCTCTCTTGCCCCTGACTCCCGGGGAGAAGGAAGAATCTGCTGATCAGATTCTCCCGGGGAGAAGGAACTGTCTACTGATCAGATTCTCTCTTGCCCCTGACTCCCGGGGAGAAGGAAGAATCTGCTGATCAGATTCTCTCTTGCCCCGGGAGTCAGGGATTAGAGTGCACTCTAACCCCTGACTCCCGGGGAGAAGGAACTGTCTACATTTGTACTGAAAATTAGACAAAAGAAGAAGTGATGCGTCTTCAAATCCTCATTTTAAAACACTTCGGGTTAATTACCACCTTAAAAAACCGTCAAACAAAAAAACAACTAGGTTATCGCATTCGTTTTAGTTCAATACAGTTGAACCTGTTGCAAACCTTCTCCCCTGGGAGTCAGGGGCAAGAGTGCACTCTAACCCCTGACTCCCGGGGCAAGAGTGCACTCTAACCCCTGACTCCCGGGGCAGGAGAGAATCTGCTGAGCAGATTCTTCCTTGCTTGCTCCTCACATGCACCCTAAAATGCTTTATAAGCTTCATCTCTCATAAGGAAGCAAGCTTAAAGCTTGCTCCATCTCTCATAAGGAAGCAAGCTTTAAGCTTGCTCCTCACATGCATCCTAAAATGCTTTATAAGCTCCATCTCTCATAAGGAAGCAAGCTTAAAGCTTGCTCCATCTCTCATAAGGAAGCAAGCTTTAAGCTTGCTCCATCTCTCATAAGGAAGCAAGCTTAAAGCTTGCTCCATCTTTCATAAGGAAGCAAGCTTAAAGCTTGCTCCATCTTTCATAAGGAAGCAAGCTTTAAGCTTGCTCCTCACATGCATCCTAAAATGCTTTATAAGCTCCATCTCTCATAAGGAAGCAAGCTTTAAGCTTGCTCCTCACATGCATCCTAAAATGCTTTATAAGCTCCATCTCTCATAAGGAAGCAAGCTTTAAGCTTGCTCCTCACATGCATCCTAAAATGCTTTATAAGCTCCATCTCTCATAAGGAAGCAAGCTTTAAGCTTGCTACCTAAATAGTCAAGCTATTTAGGAATGTAGGCTCTCCCAGGGCCCTCCTTAAAATTCGCTATATGCTGGAATAACCTATCAGTCAAAGTAGATGCTATTAACATCAGCTTTTTAAAGCCGTTTTAGACTTCTTGCCACTGCTAGGTCAATCAGCAGGAAAGCCTAGGCTCTTCCAAACCCCCCTACGTCAAAAAGGGGGGCTGTAAGCTAGGCACAGCCGGCTTGCATTAGTAAGAAAAGGCTTTGCCTTTTCTCTCTAACCACCAAGATACCGTCAGGTTTGACGGTATATTGGTGGTGAAGGAAGACCGCTATGCTCCTCAGAGACTCGACGCGGATGCATTTAATTTATCTCGGTTAACCAAATGCTTAGGTTTTTGTGAAACTGCCAGTAGATTGAGTGTATGATAGAGTCCAATCCCTCAAAAGCAATAGTTACAAGCGACACCCCCCCAGTCAAAAGAAGCTGCCTTGCTGCTTCTTCCACGGACCAAGGAAGGAAGAAAAGGCTAAGCCTTTCCTCTCTAGCCCCCAATATACCGGCAGGAGTGTCGGGATAATGGGGGAGAAGGTAGTAAAGGCTAAGCCTTTCCTCTCTCCCCCCCAATATACCGGCAGGAATGTCGGGATATTGTCTGACTCTCAAAGCGGCTGAGCCGCTTCTTCAAGGGACAAAGGGTCCCTTCTCCCCCATTATCCCGGCAGGAATGTCGGGATATTGTCTGACTCTCAAAGCGGCTGAGCCGCTTCTTCAAGGGACCAAGGGTCCCTTCTCCCCCAATATACCGGCAGGAATGTCGGGATATTGTCTGACTCTCAAAGCGGCTGAGCCGCTTCTTCAAGGGACCAAGGGTCCCTTCTCCCCCATTATCCCGGCAGGAATGTCGGGATATTGTCTGACTCTCAAAGCGGCTGAGCCGCTTCTTCAAGGGACCAAGGGTCCCTTCTCCCCCATTATCCCGGCAGGAATGTCGGGATATTGTCTGACTCTCAAAGCGGCTGAGCCGCTTCTTAAAGGGACCAAGGGTCCCTTCTCCCCCATTATCCCGGCAGGAATGTCGGGATAATGGGGGAGAAGGTAGTAAAGGCTAAGCCTTTCCTCTCTCCCCCCCAATATCCCGGCAGGAATGTCGGGATATTGTCTGACTATCAAAGCGGCTCAGCCGCTTCTTCAAGGACAAGGTCCTTCTCCCCATTCCCGCAGGAAGTCGGATATTGTCTGACTCTCATAGCGCTGAGCCGCTTCCTCAGGACCTAAGGGTCTTTCCCCCATTTATCGCGGCGGAAAAATGTCGATAAATGGGGAAAAGGTAGTAAAGGCTAGCCTTCCTCTCTCCCAAATATCCGCGGCGGAAATGTGGGCTATTGTCTACTCTCAAAGCGTTGGAGCCGCTTCTTCAAGGGACCAGGGTCCTTCTCCCCCATTATCCCGGCAGGAATGTCGGGATAATGGGGGAGAAGGTAGTAAAGGCTAAGCCTTTCCTCTCTCCCCCCCAATATCCCGGCAGGAATGTCGGGATATTGTCTGACTCTCAAAGCGGCTGAGCCGCTTCTTCAAGGGACCAAGGGTCCCTTCTCCCCCATTATCCCGGCAGGAATGTCGGGATAATGGGGGAGATGGGAGTAAAGACTTAGCCTTTACTCTCTTGGTTAGGACAACCAAGGGTTGGCTTGTAGCTCGGGGATGGCGTTTCGCCATCCCTTTAAGTGTCGAAAGACGAGGGTTTTAAGCCTACCCCAGTATCAGCATTAATTCATGCAGCAACCTTAGTAACTGCGGGTATTTACTTGATGGTTCGCTTAGCGCCTTTTATGACTGGTTCCGACTTAGTGATTTTAGTGGGTTGTTTAACCGCATTTATGGCAGGTGTATTCGGTTTTTTTCAAGCAGATCTTAAACGTGTTATCGCCTTTAGTACATGCAGCCAATTGGGGTATACTTATCCACATAATCTAGTCAAATCTGTTATTATTCTTCTTTCCCTTCTCCAATACCCCTGTCGTTATCCAGGGGTTAGCAAGCTCCAAAACAAGATACTGAGTATCTTGTTTAGCCAAAGAATCAGCTTGCTCCATCCCCCCCCGGATTAAGTCCGGGGGAGGGTAGCAAGCCCGGCACCGCCTGCTTGAAAAGAACCTGCTGGCTCAAAAGAACCTGCTTAGTTCAAAAGAACCTGCTTAGCTCAAAAGAACCTGCCCCCCCAGTGAAAGCAGGGGGGTTGCTGCTGCTTAGCTCAAAAGAACCTGCTGGTTCTTTAGCTAACCAAGAGATAGCTACAAGCAGCGTCAACCCCCCCAGTGAAAGCTGGGGGGTAGCAGCTGCTAGTAGCCCGGGGATGGCGAAACGCCATCCCTGTAAGTCTCTTGGGTTCCACCCCCTGCAAAAAGCTGGGGGAGGTGGCAGAGAGACCTTCTCCCCCAATATACCGTCAGGTTTTACGTAATTCCCCCGGCTCAGCCGGGCATGCTAATCCCGGCTCAGCCGGGCATGCTAATCCCGGCAGGTATGCCGGGCATGCTAATCCCGGCTCAGCCGGGCATGCTAATCCCGGCAGGTATGCCGGGATATTGGTGGAAAGAGAGAAAAGGCAAAGCCTTTTCTTCCAAAGGTCTCTCTGCTTCTTTTGGACTTGGCCTGCTTGTTTTATCTATTACCTGTTCTTCTATACCCCGGCCTAAGGCCGATGGGCTTGTTTAATTTAGAAGCTTTAAGTTTAACTTCTATTAATGGACAGTTAATGCTTGATTATGTTTACTGTCTTGCTCCAACAACAAATCTTAACCGTAAAGCCAAGGATGAAATGCCCGAAGTTTATGTCGATCGTTTCTCTGAGACAAGTCAAGCCCTCCAAACAGGGCTTGCTAACCCCGGCGATAACGCCGGGGTATTGTCGGAAGCGCGTGACGCGTTTAAAAGTAAATATAAAGGTATCGCCGGGATTTATTTATGGCGAAACAAGCTCTCAGGAAAAACCTATGTAGGTCAAAGTGTCAATCTTAAAAAGCGCTTTGAAAGTTACAGGGATATCTTTTATCTCAATCGTACTAAAGACTTAATGCCCATCTGTGCTGCTCTTCTTAAGTATGGTTTTGATAACTTTGACTTTTATATTCTTGAAGTAATTACCCCTCCAATCCCCCTGCCAATGGCAGGGGGTAGTAAGCTCCTGAACAAGAGACTTACAGGGATGGCGAAACGCCATCCCTGTTAGTCTCTTGGGTACCACCCCCAGCTTTTTGCTGGGGGTGCGAGAGACTTCTCCACAAATATTCCGTCAGTACCTTACGGATACCGCCCGTCAGCCGGCATGAGAGGCTTAGCTCTGTGGGAAGTGGATAACAAGGCTTTGCCTTTTCTTCTTCCCCCATATTACCTACATAACCTGACGACAATACCCCGGCTCAACCGCATGAGAGCTTAGCTTCTGTGGGGAAGGATCACACGCTTTTGCTTTTTTCTTCCTCCCCCCAATATTCCTCAACCTTGACGGTATTACATCCCGTAAGCCGCATGAGGCTTAGCTCTGTGGGAAGAGAATAAAGCTTTGCCTTTTCTTCCTTCCCCTCCAATATTCCGTCATACCTGACGGTATTAGCATGCCCGGCTCAGCCGGCATGAGAGCTTAGCTCTGTGGGAAGAGATAAAAGGCTTTGCCTTTTCTTCCTTCCCCTCCAATATTCCGTCATACCTGACGGAATACCCCCGGCTCAGCCGGCATGAGAGCTTAGCTCTGTGGGAAGAGATAAAAGGCTTTGCCTTTTCTTACTTCCCCTCCAATATTCCGTCATACCTGACGGAATACCCCCGGCTCAGCCGGCATGAGAGCTTAGCTCTGTGGGAAGAGATAAAAGGCTTTGCCTTTTCTTCCTCCCCTCCAATATTCCGTCATACCT
>VFSX01001189.1:0-10343 GCA_016618255.1 Chlamydomonas sp. UWO 241
CACACCTCCACTCTCCACTCTCCACTCTCCACTCTCCACTCTCCACTCTCCACTCTCCACTCTCCACTCTCCACTCTCCACTCTCCACTCTCCACTCTCCACTCTTCACTCTCCACTCTCCACTCTTCACTCTCCACTCTCCACTCTCCACTCTCCACTCTCCACTCTCCACTCTCCACTCTCCACTCTCCACTCTCCACTCTCCACTCCCACTCTCCACTCTCCACTCTCCACTCTCCACTCTCCACTCTCCACTCTCCACTCTCCAACTCTCCACTCTCCACTCTCCACTCTCCACTCTCCACTCTCCACTCTCCACTCTCCACTCTCTCACTCTCCACTCTCCACTCTCCACTCTCCACTCTCCACTCTCCACTCTCCACTCTCCACTCTCCACTCTCCACTCTCCACTCTCCACTCTCCACTCTCCCATCTCCACTCTCCACTCTCCACTCTCCACTCTCCACTCTCCACTCTCCACTCTCCACTCTCCACTCTCCACTCTCCACTCTCCACTCTCCATTCTCCACTCTCCACTCTCCACTCTCCACTCTCCACTCTCCACTCTCCACACTCCTCTCTCCACTCTCCACTCTCCACTCTCCACTCTCCACTCTCCACTCTCCACTCTCCACTCTCCACTCTCCACTCTCCACTCTCACCTCTCCACTCTCCACTCTCCACTCTCCACTCTCCACTCTCCACTCTCCACTCTCCACTCTCCACTCTCACTCTCCACTCTCCACTCTCCACTCTCCACTCTCCACTCTCCACTCTCCACTCTCCACTCTCCACTCCACTCTCCACTCTCCACTCTCCACTCTCCACTCTCCACTCTCCACTCTCCACTCTCCACTCTCCACTCTCCACTCTCCACTCTCCACTCTCCACCACTCTCCACTCTCCACTCTCCACTCTCCACTCTCCACTCTCCACTCTCCACTCTCCAGCCGCTTTTGTCAGTAGCTTCCGACTCCGTGGACGGATTTCCTCGATTTCGGTTGCGTTGGAGCCCCTTAACGTGCGCTTCGACGCTAGAGTGACGGCGGAGGCACTGGCTCAGCCGCGCGTCGCCGCATTTTCTCTGTGGCCGACGACCGTTACCCCTGCTCGTCGTCACTGTTGTTCGGCTACCTGGCTCAGCCGGTGACACCCAGACCTGCTGGTCTGTGCGCCGTGGAGTGGCCTCTGCTCTGGTATTTGCCCAGGTGAGTGCCTCCATGCATTTTGGCATGCACATGCGCATGGACCCCATGTGCGCGTGACCCCTTCCCCCCCGGGCTGCCCCCCCTGTCTCCGCCTTTCGCCCCTCCAACTAGGCTCTGTTTTTGCTCCTCTCTCTGTTCCTGCCCCCCTCCCACACAGCCCACGCCGCCGCCGATTCCTAGAGGGCCCCTCCTCCCGCCCACGCCGCCGCCGGTTCTTAGAGTGTCCGCCGCCCCCACCCCGCCCTCCGTGCTCCTCCCGCCCACGCCGCCGCTGGTTCCTAGAGTGGCCCCTCCCCCCCGGCCCCTAGCCCCCTGTCCCTAGTGGCGGTTTCCCGTCTCCTTTGGACCTGCGTGCACACGCACGCACGCACGCACGCACGCACGCACGCACGCACGCACGCACGCACGCGCGCACGCCCGCACGCACGCACGCACATCCGCACGCACGCACGCACGCACGCACGCACGCACGCACAAACGCACGCACGCACGCACGCACGCACGCACGCACGCACGCACGCACGCACGCACGCTTGCTTCTGCACGCGCTGGCACGCACGCTCGCTCGCTCGCGTGCACACGCCTTGTTTTGAAACTAGAACCAGTGGTGGCTCCTGTGAGCGCTCCTTGCCTTTCCCGGAGCCTAGGCACTACTAGTGTCCCTTTCTCTAGGAAGCCAGTACTCCTAGTGGCCCCCCTAGCGTTTCCCCCCTAGCGACTCCCAAGGGGCCCTCCTGGTCACCCCTCCGTAGAGGACTCTTTCTGCGGCCCTCTTTTCCAGTCTCCACCACCCCCACCCGACGCCGTAAACCCCCTTTCACGTGCACCCCACGCACCCTCTCCCCTCCGTCTGTTGTAGCCAGCTGGCAGCTTCGGCCTCTGGTTTTCCCTTTGCCCCTCCCCCAGGATCTGTCTTTCCCCCTCTGGGCTACACTCCCCCCCACCACCTGCGTCGCCGCCGCCACGTCCCATGGCCCCTTGGATATTGCCGCTTACACCCCGAGGCCCCTAAGCCCTTTTGGGATCCCTGGCCCTTTGGCCCCCCTAGTGCCGCCTGCTCTCCCTCCTCGCACCGCCTCTGACCCTTAGCCCCAGCGGCCTCTAGGCCCCTGCTCCCCCAACCCCTCTCTCTGCCGCTGCATCCTTTTGGTTTTTGGTGTGCACGCACGCACGCACGCACGCACGCACGCACGCACGCACGCACGCACGCACGCACGCACGCACGCACGCACGCACGCACGCACGCACGCACGCACGCACGCACGCACGCACGCACGCACGCACGCACGCACGCACGCACGCACGCACGCACGCACGCACGCACGTACGCACGCACGCACGCACGCACGCATGCACGCACGCACGCACGAACACGCACAGGCACAAACGTTTGCCTGAGCACGCATCGGCACGCATGCACGCCCACTAGAATGCACGCCATCCTTTGAGTCTAGCGCTGCCGGTGCCTCCTCTAGCTGCTCCCTGTCTTTCCCGGAGCCTTCCGACTCGTAGTTTTTTCCTGCCCCTCCCAGTGGCCGCCCTAGTGACTCACAAGGGGCCCTGAGCCCCCCCCTCCCCCGGGGCCTCTTTTATCTCTGCCCGCTTCCCTTTTAGCCCTCTGGCAACTCCAGCCACTGGACCCGCCCCCCCCAGCACCCTTAGTACCACCGCTTTCCACGCGCACTCGCACCCCTTTTCTCTGCCCTGAAGCGGCGCCAGCTCAAGCGGCTCCGTCCAGACGGGGGTCGCACTCCGCTGCCACCCCAAACCACCGCTCTGACCCCCTCCTGGCCTCCTCTGGCCTGCCGACTCACCGACCCCCTGAGCCGCCGACCCCTAGGTAGGTCCCTGACCTGCCGGACTGCTGACCCCCCCACGCCCCCAATTCCCGATCCACCAGCCCAAAGCCCCTCCCGTCCGCACTTCCCCCCCCGCCTCGCCTTCCCTGTTTTCTTACTTTTCTTCTAAGTTTGTCCTGCCCGTATAGGAGCCGGCTTGCCGCCGCCCGGCCCCGACGACTCGCGGCCCGGGTTGTCGGTGCCTGTGCGGGTTGTTTGAACTTAAAAGGAGGGGACGAAGGCGGCGACTCAGAGCCCCGGCGGGATTTCCGGCCGTTGCGGTTTAGAGGCAGTGTGATCGGGAGTTTGACGGTTGTGTGGGGGACCGGTAGGTCAGCCCTAGGGTAGTCGACTCCTACGGCATGCTCGTTCGGAGCGCGCTGTGGGCGGGTGACAACTCTTTGGTCGCCCGCGTAGTCGACCATGGCCAACGCCTCGGTGGTGGGACGGTTGACAACGTCCACGCGCGCACGTCGGTCTTCTGCCTGATGGTGGGGACGCAGCCGGCAGGCCGCACCAGGACAGCCTTCACGCGGCACTGATGACCGACCTGACCACCAGATTTGGTGTCGGGAAGGATCACCCACCTGCATGCACCATCCGCACGAGCGGGCTCATCGTGATTGAGCTCCAGCTGAACCAGATGACCGCATCGTATGGCTCCCTCTACCGTTACCTGACCAGCGGTGGGGCGTACCCAGTAGAGTGGCGTAAAGGCATCTGGCAGGTGGCTGTTAAGCGCGCTGAGCACCCGCTCCCCAACACTGCCATCCAGATCCTGGTGCAGAATGTGCCTGCTGCCCTCTCCCCTCACGAGCTTGCGGCGGCCCTCCTCGCGATGGCTGGCTACGCACCAGTGACCCACTAATGGGCACGGCGCCGGCTGACGTGGTGCGCTTCAACAGCGACCCCGATGTCGTCGTCGTGCTGCGCATGCGGCTCGGTCGGGACAAGGCTACCAACCAGCCCGACGGTGGAAAAATCGTGGTGTGGGTAACCCCGCCGGCGTCGGACCCTTGGCTGCGCCGCCTCCCGGCTGCGCTCTACGTGCCGGGCATCACATCCTCACCGGTGCTCGTGCTCCTGAAGGACGACCCGCTCGTGCGAGCTTCTGTGCTCACCCCCGCGGTCCTCTACTCACCAGGGCACCCTTCTCCGGCGGCTATGCCTGCCGTCGCGGCTGCCGCCATCGGGGGCGGCTCGGCAACGCTGCCGGGGACCACGCTGCCAAACGGGGTCATGCTGCCCGCCCACCTCGACCTTGACATCGACGTGGTCGCACGCGCGTCCGGCGGGCCCGCCCCTGGCTCCACTTCTGCTGACGCTGGCCCTCCGGCTGCGGGAGCAGCGGCGGGGGTCGTGCCGCCTGGGCTTAACGCCCCTTCTGGCTCGGCCGAGGCTGCAGTGCCCCCGCTCGCCGCTGCCCCCGAGGATGGCGGCGCGCACGTGGGGCCCGCTTCTGCCACTGCCACTGAGGTGCCAAACCCCCCGGAGCTGGGGTCTTGCTCTATTTGCCGCGAGCCTCTCTCCGACGTCGACAACCTAGTCAGCACCAGCTGCAACCACGTGTTCCATCTCTGCTGCCTTGACAAGTGGCGCGCTGGCCACAACACGTGCCCCAACTGCCGCACCACCATCCCCGCTCTTCCCGGGGCATCCGTTGACTCACCGGGGGCCGGTGGCTTCTTGCGGGAGGGGTGGGCCGGCGTCCTCGATGGGTTCTATGAGTCGGACGAGGAAGGCATCGCTGGCAACACGTCGGGGTTTGCCGACGCTGGCACTCTGCGGGGGCTGGTGTCACCGAGGGTGGTGCGGCCGCCGTGCTAGCTGGTGGTGTTGACTCCGCTGGTGGCAGTGGCGCTGATGCAGGTCGTGCTGTCGCTACCCTCCCCGTATCTGACAGCGGCATCGGTGCACGCACTGCTGGCGGTGCTGGTGCCACGGCCAGCGGTGGCCACATCGCGCACTCTGCAGGTGTTGGCCGCATGGCTGGCGGTGCCAACGAGGTGCACACGGACACCTCCATGCGTATGCCGGAAGGGGGCAACGATGTGCTTGCCACTGGAGGGATCGCAGGGGGCCACGAGGTGCACTCTGCAGGCACAAGCGTCATGGGTGCTGCCTTGCGTTCTGGGTCTGCTGCCCCGCCGACAGCCAGCGCTTCCGCCCCCATGGCTGTTGCGGGGTCACTACCCACTGACTCAACCCCTGGTGATGACGGCGGGGACAGTGGTGGCTCTCTAGGACCCCGCGTCGGGACTCCGGCTGCTTCCGGCCGTGCCGACAGGGCCGGCTCCTGGCGGGCATCACCGAGCCGTGACGATGAGGCCGTCGCCCTCGCGCGCGCTGCTGCGAGCCCTGCTCGGGGCGGGCGGAGCACACCTGTCAACCCCCTTGCAATCCGTACTACGAGTAGCAGCGGTTACATGCTCCGGAACCGCTCTGCCCTCAGCCCGCCGGGCAGCTGGTTAAACCTCCCCGGCATGAACGGCCGCGCGCACGCCGGTGCGATGGCAATGGAAGTCGACCAGCCCGTTGTCACTGCTGCCGCGCCTTTGGTGCCTCCCACCGTACCCAGGCAGTCAGCACCGGCGGATCTTGGCATGGGCCTCGGGGCGCACGCTGGCCCCTCCCGGGGCCCGGTTGGCACCCAGACTCTGCCTTTGCAGGTCAACTCCATCTTCGGGCAGCCAACCCTAGGGACATCGGCCGCGCTCACCCCGCCCACTGGTGCACGTGCTGCCGGGCGTGGTGCATCGGCAGCCGCCACGTCGCTGCCACCGCGGCCCACCATCTTCGGGCAGCCGATCCCGGACCAACCGGCATCGCGCTCCCCAGCGGTCGACCCGCCCATGCGGTACCAGTTTGGGTCAGGGGTGTCTGGCCATGCCACTCCCGACAGGTGGTTCGACTCAAACCCCGTCTTCTACCACGATCAGGTTCACGGCGACTGCTGCGAGCACGACCGTGGCCCCGCCTTCCGCCACCACCCGGAGCGTGGCTACCGGCCCATCACGCTCCTCAATTCAGACGTGAAGCTTGTGATGAGCATCATAGCCAACCGCCTACAAGTCCCGCTTGACTACCTCATCGACATCGGGCAGGGCGCGTTCATCCATGGCCGTGACATCTCTCACAACGTGAGCTACCATCTCGCGCTGGCTGCCCGCTTCCGCGACCTCGGCCTGCCGGGCTGGCTGGTGCACAGCGACCTGACTAAGGCCTACGACACGGTGAACAGGGGCTGGCTCGACCAAGCCATGATCCGCATGGGTTTCCGACCCAATGGGGTGGTTAGGTGGTGTCGAATCCTCCTCGGAGGGGCCAAGGTCAGGGTGCGCGTCAACGGCTTCTTCACGCCAGATTTTCCCATGGACTCTGGTCTCTTTCAGGGCTCGGCGCTCTCATGCATGGAGTGGGTCATCGTTCTGCAGCCCGTGATGTCCTACCTGTCGTCGCTGCAGGCTGGCGGTACCCTCACCACGTTCAGGCTGCCCGGACCAAACGGGGTCGGTGAGGGGTCGGAGGCCCCTCCGGCGCAGGCGTTCGCGGATGACGTCACGCTCGCCACGCGCTGCCCCGAGAGCGACATCGCGAAGTTCCAGACGGCGCTCGCCCTCTCCCGCAGCGCTGGCAACCCGGGCGAGTCGGTCAACAAGTTCTTCTTCACACGGCTCGCCGGTCCGACCCCCGATGATCTCATGTTACAGGCAGGTGTCCGCGAGCGCCACGTTGCGACTGGGTACCCCCTCCGTGACATTGCAGCTGCGGTCTCTCGCCACCTCGGCGTGCCTATCGCCCCTGATAACCTGGACGCCGTCGTTGCAGCCGCGTACGGCACCATGGCGGGTTCCATGCTTGCTGCCACTAGGCGGTGGGCAGGCGTCGCGCCCACGCTCATCGGCCGTGCTCACGTCGCCACGCCGTGCATCGCGGCCAAGCTCGTCTACCAGGCGGGTTTCACCATGACCGTACGTGCCCTGCTTCAGGCCATGCAACAGGTCACAAACCGCTACGTCGCAGCCTCTGCGCGTGCGGAGGAGGACACTCCAAACGCGGGGTGCCTCTACCCGTGCGCTGCTGTGTCCCACCTGCCCCGGGGCAAGGGGGGCATTGGCCTGCCCGACCTCGATTTGCACGCGACGGCCATGCGGGCGAAGGCCATCTGGCAGCTGTTCGGCTTCAACTCACACCCGTGGGCAGCACTGTACGCGTCGGAAGTCGCCAAGCCTGCTGCTGCCGTCCCCCATCTCCCGCCTGGGCCACTCTGGGTCGCTACGCAGCCGGGGGCGGTTTCCGGCCTCAGCATGGATGCGACATCTATTGTGCGGGAAGGCGTCAAGGCGTTCATGCAGCTGCGCATCACGCGCATCATGCCTCCGGACTCGCTGTCTTTTGAGTCTGTCATGCGCGAGGCCACTTTGGGCAACGACGCCGTGCCGGGCATCGATTTCCAGGGCCTCCGCACCGATGCGGCGCGGCGGTGGAGGCGCCTCTGCGACGTGCGTGATGCATGGTGCCAGCGCGCCCCCCTGTCAGCGGCCGCTCTCTCTGACCTTGATCTCATCATCGCGGCATTGCCTGCCGCGTGGCGCATCAATGTGCAATGCAGCGCTGCGCCGACTGCCCCCTGGTGGCGTGTTGGCACTGACGCAGCAACAGGCTGGGCAATCATCCGCGGTGCTGACCCGATGGCGCCAGAGGATTCAGGCTCGGCAGCAGTGCGCCGGTGGTTGGTTTGGCCGTCTGGTAGGCTGCACCCGCTGTCGGGAGGCGCGGGGCGGCCTGGTCAGGCGGCGATGGTCGTCATCCGCCCAAAGCCGCGTCAGCGCTGGCTCCGCGCTGACTACAACTTCTACTCGGCCGAAATGGTCAAGGTTGACCCCGACGATCGCCGCGCTGTCGCTGAGCCATGGCTGGTGGGTGTGTGGGACACCATGCAGCTTGACCCGTGTGCCTGGGGCATCCGGGCCGTCGCAGGGATCGGCCAAGATACCGTCTCTCTCCTCGAAATGACCGTTCGTGCTGCGCGGCTGCGCCTGCGCTACACCACGGCAGCCAGAGAGGACATGGGCTTCGGCTCCAACGTTTTTGGGGTCCGAACAGACGGTGCGGTCTTCCCCCCAGCGTGGCGCCTCCCGAGCGAGGCTGGCATCAGCGCGGGCGCCCTCCGCAACCGCGCAACGATCCCTACTGGACAGCTCGATCGCCACGGGCTTGTTGGGCGTGACGAGCGCTGGTGCCGCACGCTAGAGGTGGTCAGGAACGGTTTCCGGCCAGAGGACGTTGACAACCCCGTGGCGTGGGTGCGCGGGGTCCAGTCAGGTGCCGGCCCCTCCGCGCCTCGGCAGCCCAACCGCCTGCAGGGGCGTCGCTCCGAGGGGGAGGCTGCTGCTCAGGCCCAGCCTCCTCCCAGCGGGGCGCCGATCAGCGACCCCGACCTACCAGAGGGGTTTGCTCAGGTCTGGACCCGCCTCCTCGACCCGACCATCCACCGGCCTTTTGTAATCACCGCTTGGCGCATCCTCCACTGCTGCCTTGGCTGCAACGCCTTCATCGCGGTCAAGCTCCTCGACCGGGACACCGCGCCGGCTGATGCGGACGGTAACCCAGACGTGTCAACTGCGTGTTGCGGTCACCCGTTCTGTGCCTCTCTCACCGACCCGCCTTTCGAGACCCTCGCTCACACGTTTCTCGACTGCCCGGCGGCACGACCAGCCATGCTATGGCTTTGTGACACGTGGGCGGCGCTGACGGGTGGCGCGCCGCCGCCGCTCACCGCCGCCGTTATGCTTGCCGATGACATGTCCGGGTGGAGTGGCGCGCCCGTGGCGAAAGCTAAGAAGAAGGAGCTGCGCGCGTGGACGCGCCTCCGTGTCACGGTCATCGGCGCCATCTGGCGTGTGCGCTGTGACCGCCAGGCGAGTGGGCTGTTGGGGGACAGCCTTGCCCTTCGCGCCGTCCGCCTGGCCCTCGACTCTGTCACCGGTGCCATCCGGCGGGATTGGCAGCGTACCGAGGAGGACATCACCATGGTGGATGATGGCTTCTTCTGCGGGGACTGGTGGCGTGGCTTTGACGCAGAGCGTGACAAGGACTGGTTCTGCAGCCTGTGAGCGACACCGCCGCTCCTTTGCGCGGTGCTTGCTGCGCCCTGAAAAAAAAAAAGCCCGGTGCTACTACAGGCGACACAACGTTCACCCTCGACGTCCGCGTGGGCGTCGTGGGGCAGGTCCCGCTGCCGGCGTGAAAGGTTTCCTGCTGTGCGTACGCCATTGTTTGCCTGACCTCCACGTGTCTGCTTACTTTGGTGCCCCAGAGACCACCACTGTTCCGTCAGGCAGCCCCTCACTCCACCTTTGGGCTAGTGGTTAACGATGTTATCTGCAATCCTAAAGGCTCCAGGTTCGATTCCTGGGTCGCTCACCGGTTTCTGGTTTCCGGTTTACCAAAAATACCAATACCAGTTTCTCTGTTCCTCAGTTCCCGTGTTGCTGTAGCCTAGGCGTCGGCATAAGGTGTTGCTTTGATGTAATCCCTTTTAAAAAAAAAAAAAAAGGAGGGAGGGAGGCGGTAGGGAAAAGGGACCAACCCCCGTGCGCCCCCCCCTCCCTCCCCTTCCCCACAGGTATTCCCTCGTCATCCTTTGCTTTTACGTCTCCCTCTCCCCTCGAGTCCTTTTCAACTTTCTTCCATTTAAAAAAATGTATTACATCAAAGCAACACACTATGCCTGACTTCCATTCCCTTTTGTCCGTGTCCTTCGTCTTCCTTCTCCTCAAGTCCCGTTCCCCCGAGTCAAAGTTCTTGTAGTCCTGTCGGCTCTGGTGCTCTAGATGGATTGGCTTGCGTGTCCCTGTGTTTGCAGGGGCCGACACGGTTCCGGCCGTGCCTTCGGGAGTCTCCGTTCCAACACCAGGGTCTCTTGTTTCCTCTTTGTTTCCTGTGTTGCTGTCGCTTAGGTGTCGGCATGGCTGCGTTGCTTGAGTGTAACGTTGGCCTCTGAAAAAAAAAGAAAAAAAAAAAGGAAGGGAGGGAGGTGTGGTTATGAAGCCGATACGGCTGCTATGGCGCTTTGCCACGCATCGCCGTCGCGTGCGAATCGAGGTCGGGCAGACCATGCCCCCTCCCCTAGTGGTTAACGATGTTATCTGCAATCCTAAAGGCTCCTGGAGAGGTTCGATTCCTGGGTCGCTCACCGGTTTTCTGGTTTCCGGTTTACCAAAAATACCAATACCAGTTTCCTTGTTCCTTGGTCCCCGTGTTGCTGTAGCCTAGGCGTCGGCATAAGGTGTTG
>VFSX01001102.1:0-12933 GCA_016618255.1 Chlamydomonas sp. UWO 241
AAACCAAGATACTTGCTGGGATGGCGTTTCGCCATCCCTGTTGGTCTCTTGTTATGGCGAAACGCCATCCCTGTTGGTCTCTTTTTATGGCGAAACGCCATCCCTGCCAGTCTCTTGTTATGGCGAAACGCCATCCCTGTTGGTCTCTTGTTATGGCGAAACCAAGAGACTGGCAGGGATGGCGAAACCAAGATACTTGCTGGGATGGCGTTTCGCCATCCCTGTTGGTCTCTTGTTATGGCGAAACGCCATCCCTGTTGGTCTCTTGTTATGGCGAAACGCCATCCCTGTTGGTCTCTTGTTATGGCGAAACGCCATCCCTGTTGGTCTCTTGTTATGGCGAAACGCCATCCCTGTTGGTCTCTTGTTATGGCGAAACGCCATCCCTGTTGGTCTCTTGTTATGGCACTTGCTTAGCCCCCCGCATAAGGCCGGGTTTTAGTACTACTCTGTTTAATTAGATGTATGCGCTAGAACAAGAGCACCAAATAAAGCAATAGTTAAAATTAAACTATTTAAAATTAATAAATCGGCATAAGTTACATAAAAAGCATGTCCTACGTAAGTTAACGATTCTAACGTGGGGACTAAACCCGCAATGCTCCCAAAAGCACCATGTCCATATAAATCCAAGCCAATGGACGATGTCCATTGGCCAGCCAAAGACTCAGCGAGCTGATTCTTTTGGAAAGACTCCTCAGTTGAGATACCTGTCCATAAGAAACCGGCTTCGCCAATATCACCTGTAGTAGCTTCGCTCCAACTAAAAGAACTACTAAATAAGGTTTTAGTAATACCTAAAAAACCAAACAAAGCTAAGGCACTCCAACCACGATTATACGCACGTAACTCAGTAGATGGAATTTCTAAAAGCATAATAACAAATAAGAATAAGACGGCTAAAGCGCCAACGTACACTAAAATATTGACTAAAGCTAAAAACTCAAAACCTAACATTAATAAACAAATAGAAGCATTAATAAATAACATCACAGCAAACATTAAAGCCATAAAAGGACTGCGAGTCCAACTAACACTAATGGCTAATAATGCGCAATGACAAATACATGACATTAAAAATAAACTCATTGTTAATATTATGATTAAAACTTAAGAAACACGCCATGGCCAAGCATAGAGATAGCAAAAGAAGCTAAGCTTCTCCTTGGCTACCAGTTTACAGGCCATTATGCTGTTATGGCTAGAAGCCATTATGCTGTTATGGCTAGAAGCCATTATGCTGTTATGGCTAGAAGCTGTTATGGCTAGAAGCCATTATGGCTAGAAGCCATTATGCTGTTATGGCTAGAAGCCATTATGCTGTTATGGCTAGAAGCCATTATGCTGTTATGGCTAGAAGCTGTTATGGCTAGAAGCCATTATGGCTAGAAGCCATTATGCTGTTATGGCTAGAAGCCATTATGGCTAGAAGCCATTATGCTGTTATGGCTAGAAGCCATTATGCTGTTATGGCTAGAAGCCATTATGCTGTTATGGCTAGAAGCCATTATGGCTAGAAGCCATTATGCTGTTATGGCTAGAAGCCATAACCTATAAAAAAAAGAGATAGCCAAGAGACTAACAGGGATGGTGAGACGCCATCCCCGGGCTACAAGCAGCTGCTACCCCCCAGCTTTCACTGGGGGGGTTGGTGCTGCTTGTAGCTATCTCTTGTTCTGGAGCATGCTAATACCGGCAGGAATGACGGCATATAGGTGGTTAGAGAGAAAAGGCTTTGGCTTTTCTTCCAGGGGTCTCTCTGCTTCTTTTGGAGTAGCTATCTCTTGTTTTGGTAGACTAAGGGGAGTCCTTGGATCGAACAACAAAAGAATTTTGATTCAAAAAGGTACATATGAATCCACTATATAGCCATTTATTATTATGGTATAGAGCTTAACCTTAAGGGCTGGGCTTTGTGCGTATATTTAGCCCGCATCCCTACCTAGGAAGGCTATAGACTTAGTATTAAGGGTTTTAACCCCTGGTTCTTTACTGGGGGGGCTAGGGCGCTACGCGCCTTGGTACAACCCCCCCCTCGTAAGGCAGCTAAAGAGAAGCTGTGCTTCCCTTGGCATCCAAACCCCCTGCCTTTGGCCGTGGGGAGGGGTAGGGGGGGTTGACATTAGGGGTTTGGTTACAGAGAGACCAGGCAGGTCTCTATGTTTACCCCGGACTTTGTACGGGGGGTTGCATGCTCCAAAACCAAGAGACTATGTCTCTAGGCTAGGTGCTTTGCTACGCAAGAAGCAGCTTCTAGGGACGCACAGAGACTCCCAGGGATAGCGTTTCGCCATCCCTGTCAGTCTCTTGGTTATCTCTTGGTTATCTCTTGGTTATCTCATGGTTAGTAAGCAATAGAGAGCATGCTCAGCGTGTACTCTACCGGGAATGGCTTTTGGCCCTTCCTAATAAGATCCCCCTAATCCCCAGCCTTTGGCGGGGGGGGGGATTAGGGGGCCAAAGGAAGCTTAGCTTCTCTTTGGCTTCGAGCTTTATTACAGGGAGAACTAGCAAGTTCTCTATGAAAATAAAATCTAAAATTTTGGGACTTTAGCTACACTTTAGAACTTTTTTTCTTTCGACACTCCACCTTCCCGCCAAGTGTCTGATTTGCAAAATTGAATCAACTCCGATTCGCACCGAAGTACTAACCTCTCCCCAGAGCTTGCTCTAGGGGCAGAGAGCCGGCATAGCCAGAGTCTTTAAGACTCTGGCTATGCCGGCTTCCTGAGTTGTTTTATATTACAACCTTACCCAAATAGGTTTCGCAGGAAACCAGCTATCACTGAACTTGATTAGTCTTTCACTCCTTATTAGGAATCTTCAGAGTCTTTTGCGACAGACACCTGTTTGGTCATGCGAATGCATACCTGTTCCTAATAAGCTCGTCTCAGTATCGGGTCCAATAAATATATTTAGATATTTTTAGAGAACTTGTTATGGTCGGTAGCTAGGCCTAGCTACCGGCCATAACAAGTTCTCTCTAAGCTTGTTTCTCTGGGCAAACGTACTAGCTTCCAACTCAAGAGACTAAGCCTCTTGATTTGGCAAACAACCCCCTGCTAAAAGCTGGGGTTGTTTACATAGAGACCTTTACCAACTATATTCCCGCAGACCAGACGGTATTAGCATGCCCGGCTGTGCCGGCTAATACCGTCAGTAGTGACGGTATATAGTTGGCTTGAGAGAAAAGGCAAAGCCTTTTCTTCCTTGGGTCTCTCTGTTTCTTTTGGCTTGTCCCACGGTAATCAAACCATGGGATGAAATCCCACGGTAATCAAACCATGGGATGAAATCCCACGGTAATCAAACCATGGGATGAAATCCCACGGTAATCAAACCATGGGATGAAATCCCACGGTAATCAAACCATGGGATGAAATCCCACGGTAATCAAACCATGGGATGAAATCCCACGGTAATCAAACCATGGGATGAAATCCCACGGTAATCAAACCATGGGATGAAATCCCACGGTAATCAAACCATGGGATGAAATCCCATGGTTTGCTAAAGAATAAGCAAGCTGATTCTTTTGAACTTTGCCGTTACTAGATATTGCAAGCTTGCCATTTAGGCCTTAGGTTATGTTTTTTAATCTCTCTGTCAGTGAGCGTCAGTATATCAATAAATTCCCGGCCATTTGTAAAACCATTCCACTCAACACGTGAGCTGCTACGCTTTCATTGTAGAATGGCTGCTTCTAAGCCAATCTTCATGTAATCATCGTGCAATGACTCTTCTTTATTATATTAAATAATTAGCTAATTCCCAATCCTAAATCGAAAAATTTATACTCTAGTAAAGGCCTGCTCACGGATACAATAAACAACCAACCAAGGAATAAAAGGCTTTGCCTTTTCTCTCAAGCCACCTATATTTCGGCACACCTGACGGTATTAGTATGCACCAGAACAAGAGATAACTACTAGCATCTGCTTGTAGCTATCTGTTGTTCAGCTAAAGAATCAGTAAACGCAAAAGAAGCAGAGAGACCTTCTCACCCAATATTCCGTCAGGTATTACGGGATTAGCCCTGCTCAGCCGGCATGAGAGCTAAGCTCTGTGGAGAAGGTCTCTCTGCCACCTCCCCCAGCTTTTTGCTGGGGGTGGAACCCAAGAGACTTACAGGGATGGCGTTTAGCCATCCCCGGGCTACTAGCAGCAGCTACCCCCCAGCTTTCACTGGGGGGGTTGACGCTGCTAGTAGCTATCTCTTGGTTAGCAAAAGAGGCAGAGAGACCTAAGGAAGAAAAGGTAAAGCCTTTTCTCTCTACCCACCAATATCCCGGCATACCTGCCGGGATTAGCATGCCCGGCTCAGCCGGCATGAGAGCTAAGCTCTGTGGAGAAGGTCTCTCTGCCACCTCCCCCAGCTTTTTGCAGGGGGGTGGAACCCAAGAGACTTACAGGGATGGCGTTTAGCCATCCCCGGGCTACTAGCAGCAGCAACCCCCCCAGCTTTCACTGGGGGGGTTGACGCTGCTAGTAGCTATCTCTTGGTTAGCTAAAGAACCTGCTTAGCAGGTTCTTTTGAGCTAAGCAGCTGCAACCCCCCAGCTTTCACAGGGGGGGCAGGTTCTTTTGAGCTAAGCAGGTTCTTTTGAGCAGGTTCTTTTGAGCTTAGCGGGCTCTTTTGAGCTTTGCAGCTTCTTTTGGGAGATAGCGAGTAATGGAGTCAAATCACCTAAATACTTGTCAAGGCTTCTAGCCATAACTAGTCTCTAGATCAGTCAAGGAAGCCTACTAGTCCAAAAGATTCAGTACCCCCCCGTATTAAGTCCGGGTATAGGTGGGAGGTTATCTATAAGCTTTAGAATAAAACTGTGCTATACGAAGAATCACAGTTTTATTTAGAGAACTAGCTAGTAACTACCTAAACGATTAAGAGTCAACTCCAAAAGAAGCAGAGAGACCCAAGAGAGAAAAGGCTTTGCCTTTTCTTCCTTAGGTCTCTCTGCCACCTCCCCCAGCTTTTTGCTGGGGGTGGAAACCAAACCAAGAGACTAACAGGGATGGCGTTTAGCCATCCCCGGGCTACTAGCAGCAGCAACCCCCCAGCTTTAACTGGGGGGGGTGACGCTGCTAGTAGCTATCTCTTGGTTAGCAAAAGAGGCAGAGAGACCTAAGGAAGAAAAGGTAAAGCCTTTTCTCTCTACCCACCAATATCCCGGCATACCTGCCGGGATTAGCATGCCCGGCTCAGCCGGCATGAAAGCTAAGCTATGTGGAGAAGGTCTCTCTGCCACCTCCCCCAGCAAAAAGCGGGGGGTGGAACCCAAGAGACTAACAGGGATGGCGTTTAGCCATCCCCGGGCTACTAGCAGCAGCAACCCCCCAGCTTTAACTGGGGGGGTTGACGCTGCTAGTAGCTATCTCTTGGTTAGCAAAAGAACCAGCAGCTACCCCCCAGCTTTAACTGGGGGGGTTGACGCTGCTAGTAGCTATCTCTTGGTTAGCAAAAGAACCTGCTTAGCAGGTTCTTTTGAGCAGGTTCTTTTGAGCTAAGCAGCTGCAACCCCCAGCTTTCACTGGGGTTGCAGGTTCTTTTGAGCTAAGCAGGTTCTTTTGAGTTGGTTCTTTTGCGTTTACTGATTCTTTGGAGCAAAGCTGCTTCTTTTGTCGGGGGGGGGGGTAGCTGCAAGTCTCCCGGGGATGGCGTTTAGCGATCCCTGGTAGAGCTTAAATCTAGTTATTTAATATAAGGGACGACGAATAATCCTTTATCACCAGCGGCCCAAGAAATACGACCCCAATCTAATACCATGTTTACGACAGTGCGAGCATACAATTGATCAAACCCCCAACGAGTGGCAGAAAAACGTAATAAATAAAGTTGGTGACTACTTCCGGGGGCTAAAGCGGTCGCAGAAAGAGCACCTGCGATAACTAAACCAAAGGGAAGAGTTTTCACCCCCCATGGAATAAATAATAAAATACCAGATAATAAAGAGGTACCGACCCAAACTTTTAAAATGACGTCTAAAAGAAGAATAGTCATGGCTACAATTAATAAAATCTCTGTTTTCCCGCCATACCCTAAAGAGTGGCTTTGAGCCACTCCATCAAAGCTGGAATCACCCGCTTTAAATTCTTGTCCATGTGCGCCTTTAGGGCTCATATTAACTAAAGGCCCTGAAAAATCATACATAAAAGATTGATAAAACAATTTAGCTGTATAACAGGCTGTAATTAATGCGGTGATGTAAAGTAAAGTATGGGCATAGTAAGCAATTGCTAAACTACCACCGTTTAAGAAAGAGTAAGATAAGTTTAAAATAGCTTCTTTTGAATAAAAGCCAGATGTTTCTGGAAAACCCACTAAACTTAAAGAACCAATTAAAAGAGCTAAGAAGCAAAAGCCAGAGCAATGAGAAACGGATAAACCTCCATAACGAGCCATGTGTTGATTACCTCCTGCTGAGGTAATGACAACACCTGCGGCTAAGAATAAAGCCGCTTTAAAACTTGCATGTGTCATTAAATGAGTCATACTGGCTTCTGCTCCGTATTCACCTAAACCCACACTAACCATCATATCAATTAAGCTCTCGATTTTCATCAAAGAGTGGCTTTCAGCCACTCCATCCAAGCAGGAACCAAGGAAGAAAAGCCAAAGCCTTTTCTCTCTTCACACCTATATCCCGGCATACCTGCCGGGATTAGCATGGCCGGCGGAGCCGGGCATGCCAATACCGTCAGGTTTTACGGGGTATTGGGGAATGGAGAAGCTAAGCTTAGCTCTCATGCCGGCGGAGCCGGGCATGCCAATACCGTCAGGTTTTACGGGGTATTGGGGAATGGAGAAGCTAAGCTTAGCTCTCATGCCGGCTGAGCCGGGCATGCCAATACCGTCAGGTTTTACGGGGTATTGGGGAATGGAGAAGCTAAGCTTCCCTTGGCCACCTACCCCCCCTGCCTTTGGCAGGGGGGGTTAGTAAATACCCGCTAAGGAGAGTTGGACTTTAGCATCTGACTACTTCTAGCTTGTATTTATTCCCACCTGTAAAGGGGGCAAGCACCAATCCCCCTGCGTGACGCAGGGGAGTAGGGCGCAGAGACAAGGAAGAAAAGCCAAAGCCTTTTCTCTCCTCCCACCAATATCCCGGCATACCAGCCGGGATTAGCATGCCGTCTGAGCAGGGCATGCTAACCCCGTAAGGAATCACGGGATATTGGTGGAGAAGGTCTCTGTGCTTAAAAGCAACAGCCTCACGAAAAGTCTCTGAGGATCCACCTTTGTCAGGATGCCAACAAGCCGGCGGGGCCCTAAAGAAGCAGAGAGACCTTAGGAAGAAAAGCCAAAGCCTTTTCTCTCTTTCCACCAATATCCCGGCATACCTGCCGGGATTAGCAAGCCGGCTGAGCCGGTCATGCAAACCCCGTCAGGTAATACGAGATTTTGGTGGTGAAGGTCTCTCTTTCCACCAATATCCCGGCATACCTGCCGGGATTAGCAAGCCGGCTGAGCCGGTCATGCAAACCCCGTCAGGTAATACGAGATTTTGGTGGTGAAGGTCTCTCTTTCCACCAATATCCCGGCATACCTGCCGGGATTAGCAAGCCGGCTGAGCCGGGCATGCAAACCCCGTCTGGTAATACGGGATTTTGGTGGTGAAGGTCTCTCTGCCACCTCCCCCAGCAAAAAGCTGGGGGTGGTATCCTAGAGACTTACAGGGATGGCGAAACGCCATCCCTGTTAGTCTCTTGTTCAGGAGCTTGCTAACCCCTGCTTTAAAGCAGGGGTCTTGGAAGAAGCTTCTTCTTGACATCCTACCCCAGCTAAAAGCTGGGGGGTTGGGTGTTCCCTGCTGATTGTCCATCTATCCAATCCCTTTTAAGCCGGCGGAGCCCTAAAGAAGCAGAGAGACCTTAGGAAGAAAAGCCAAAGCCTTTTCTCTCTTTCCACCAATATCCCGGCATACCTGCCGGGATTAGCATGCCGGCTGAGCCGGTCAGGCTAACGCCGTCATTCCTGTCGGGGTTTTGGGTGTGCAGGTCTCTCTGCCACCACCCCCAGCAAAAAGCTGGGGGTGCTATCCAAGAGACTTACAGGGATGGCGTTACGCCATCCCCGGGCTACAAGCAGCTGCTACCCCCCAGCTTTCACTGGGGGGGTTGGTGCTGCTTGTAGCTATCTCATGTTCTGGTGCTTGTTAATGCCGGCGTATTAGACGCTTAAAAACCTAAGGTTTTAAGCGCTTAAGGGGTTTAAAGCATAGAGATTTTACCCCTAAGCTTCCAATAGGGTTATTACATTTGTACCTACGGCTTTAGGAGTTTCCAGCATATAGTAAGGTTCTCAATGCCAGAAACATAGAGACCTTCTCCACAGAGCTTAGCTCTCATGCCAGCTGAGCCGGGCATGCTAATCCCGTCAGGGATGACGGTATATTGGGGGATTAGGTCTCTATGCTACCAATCAGCAGCTAAAGGCTGTTGAATTGGAGACTATTATAGTCTCTGGTAAGAGTGGGCATATGTCATTACTAGTACCATCTGTTATGTCTTACCTTCCTCTCCCCCAAAGCTTGCTCTGGGGGCTGAGAGACGGCTTCGCCGTCTTCCTGATTCTATCATAACTCCAACCCCCCGGACGATGTCCGGGGGGTAGCTAGCTCCAGAACAAGAGACTTACAGGGATAGCGTTTCGCCATCCCTGGGCTTCAAGCAGCAGCTTGTAGCTAGCTCCTGAACAAGAGACTTACAGGGATAGCGTTTCGCCATCCCTGGGCTTCAAGCAGCAGCTTGTAGCTATCTCTTGTTCAGCTAAAGAATCAGTTTACTGATTCTTTTGGGCTCCGCCGGCTAAAACAGGAAACAACCTAAAGTATACTGAAAGAAACTAAAAGCATACTTAAAGAGACTAAAAGCATACTAAAAACATACTAAAAGCGTACTAAAGGCCTAAAAAAGCAGCTCTACAAAGAGAGGGCTACAAGCAGCAGAGCAGCTTGTTGCTATCTCTTTGCCTGCTACCCCCCAGTGAAAACTGGGGGGGTTGGTGCTGCTTGTTGCTATCTCTTTGCCTGCTACCCCCCAGTGAAAACTGGGGGGGTTTGGTGCTGCTTGTTGCTATCTCTTTGCCTGCTACCCCCCAGTGAAAACTGGGGGGGTTGGTGCTGCTTGTTGCTATCTCTTTGCCTGCTACCCCCCAGTGAAAACTGGGGGTGTTGGTGCTGCTTGTTGCTATCTCTTTGCCTGCTACCCCCCAGTGAAAACTGGGGGGGTTGGTGCTGCTTGTTGCTATCTCTTGGTTTGGTCTTATTTACTACTAAAAGAAGCTAAAAGCATACCAAAAGCGTCTCTCAGCCCCCTTGGCGAGACAAAAGCGGTTAGTCTCATGTTCTGGTGCTTGCTAACCCCGACCGTATGCCGGGGTCTTGGAGTGTGTCCTAGGTAGACAATAACCAAGACCCCGACCGTATGCCGGGGTCTTGGAGTGTGTCCTTGGTAGACAATAACCAAGACCCCGACCGTATGCCGGGGTCTTGGAGTGTGTCCTAGGTAGACAATAACCAAGACCCCGACCGTATGCCGGGGTCTTGGAGTGTGTCCTAGGTAGACAATAACCAAGAACATTGAATACCTTTATAAACAACCTGAAAACGCTTGTTATTATCTAACTTACGAGAGACTTGAGTATTGGAAGCAATGTTTAACTCACGAATCATGGGACGAATACCATCAAATTTGACGACAAAAGCTTTAGACTCAAAACAATAGATCGATACTTTAGCAGCACTTTTCGAGATATTGAGCTTATGCTCTGCTGTCTGTACACGACCTGTCAGTGTTTGACGAATCTTTCCTCTGAACGTTGTTTGCCAGCCCAAGGATGGTTTTCACCTTCTCCCCGGCAGTCAGGGGTTAGAGTGCACACTACCCCCTGACTGCCGGGGCTAGAGAGAATCTGCTGAGCAGATTCTTCCTTCTCCCCTGACTGCCGGGGCTAGAGAGAATCTGCTGAGCAGATTCTTCCTTCTCCCCTGACTGCCGGGGCTAGAGAGAATATGCTGAGCAGATTCTTCCTTCTCCCCTGACTGCCGGGGCTAGAGAGAATCTGCTGAGCAGATTCTTCCTTCTCCCCTGACTGCCGGGGCTAGAGAGAATCTGCTGAGCAGATTCTTCCTTCTCCCCTGACTGCCGGGGCTAGAGAGAATCTGCTGAGCAGATTCTTCCTTGAAACCTATTTAAAGTCGAAGCTAAGTTAGATGCAGGATTTATGTCTAAAAACCAAGCATGTTCACGATCACATAAGATTTGCTTCTTATTAAAGCCGGCGGAGCCCTAAAGAAGCAGAGAGACCTTAGGAAGAAAAGCCAAAGCTTTTTCTCTCTTCCCACAGAGCTAAGCTCTCATGCCGGCTGAGCCGGGCATGCTAATACCGTCAGGTATGACGGAATATTGGAGGGGAGGAAGAAAAGGCAAAGCCTTTTATCTCTTCCCACAGAGCTAAGCTCTCATGCCGGCTGAGCCGGGGGTATTCCGTCAGGTATGACGGAATATTGGAGGGGAAGGAAGAAAAGGCAAAGCCTTTTATCTCTTCCCACAGAGCTAAGCTCTCATGCCGGCTGAGCCGGGCATGCTAATACCGTCAGGTATGACGGAATATTGGAGGGGAGGAAGAAAAGGCAAAGCCTTTTATCTCTTCCCACAGAGCTAAGCTCTCATGCCGGCTGAGCCGGGGGTATTCCGTCAGGTATGACGGAATATTGGAGGGGAAGGAAGAAAAGGCAAAGCCTTTTATCTCTTCCCACAGAGCTAAGCTCTCATGCCGGCTGAGCCGGGGGTATTCCGTCAGGTATGACGGAATATTGGAGGGGAAGGAAGAAAAGGCAAAGCCTTTTATCTCTTCCCACAGAGCTAAGCTCTCATGCCGGCTGAGCCGGGCATGCTAATACCGTCAGGTATGACGGAATATTGGAGGGGAGGAAGAAAAGGCAAAGCCTTTTATCTCTTCCCACAGAGCTAAGCTCTCATGCCGGCTGAGCCGGGGGTATTCCGTCAGGTATGACGGAATATTGGAGGGGAAGGAAGAAAAGGCAAAGCCTTTTATCTCTTCCCACAGAGCTAAGCTCTCATGCCGGCTGAGCCGGGGGTATTCCGTAAGGTATGACGGAATATTGGTGGAGAAGGTCTCTCTGCCACCTCCCCCCAGCAAAAAGCTGGGGGTGGTACCCAAGAGACTAACAGGGATGGCGTTTCGCCATCCCTGTAAGTCTCTTGTTCAGGAGCTTACTACCCCCTGCCATTGGCAGGGGGATTGGAGGGTTAATTACTTCAAGAATATAAAAGTCAAAGTTATCAAAACCATACTTAAGAAGAGCAGCACAGATGGGCATTAAGTCTTTAGTACGATTGAGATAAAAGATATCCCTGTAACTTTCAAAGCGCTTTTTAAGATTGACACTTTGACCTACATAGGTTTTTCCTGAGAGCTTGTTTCGCCATAAATAAATCCCGGCGATACCTTTATATTTACTTTTAAACGCGTCACGCGCTTCCGACAATACCCCGGCGTTATCGCCGGGGTTAGCAAGCCCTGTTTGGAGGGCTTGACTTGTCTCAGAGAAACGATCGACATAAACTTCGGGCATTTCATCCTTGGCTTTACGGTTAAGATTTGTTGTTGGAGCAAGACAGTAAACATAATCAAGCATTAACTGTCCATTAATAGAAGTTAAACTTAAAGCTTCTAAATTAAACAAGCCCATCGGCCTTAGGCCGGGGTATAGAAGAACAGGTAATAGATAAAACAAGCAGGCCAAGTCCAAAAGAAGCAGAGAGACCTTTGGAAGAAAAGGCTTTGCCTTTTCTCTCTTTCCACCAATATCCCGGCATACCTGCCGGGATTAGCATGCCCGGCTGAGCCGGGATTAGCATGCCCGGCATACCTGCCGGGATTAGCATGCCCGGCTGAGCCGGGATTAGCATGCCCGGCTGAGCCGGGGTAATTACGTAAAACCTGACGGTATATTGGGGGAGAAGGTCTCTCTGCCACCTCCCCCAGCTTTTTGCAGGGGGTGGAACCCAAGAGACTTACAGGGATGGCGTTTCGCCATCCCCGGGCTACTAGCAGCTGCTACCCCCCAGCTTTCACTGGGGGGGTTGACGCTGCTTGTAGCTATCTCTTGGTTAGCTAAAGAACCAGCAGGTTCTTTTGAGCTAAGCAGCAGCAACCCCCCTGCTTTCACTGGGGGGGCAGGTTCTTTTGAGCTAAGCAGGTTCTTTTGAACTAAGCAGGTTCTTTTGAGCCAGCAGGTTCTTTTCAAGCAGGCGGTGCCGGGCTTGCTACCCTCCCCCGGACTTAATCCGGGGGGGGATGGAGCAAGCTGATTCTTTGGCTAAACAAGATACTCAGTATCTTGTTTTGGAGCTTGCTAACCCCTGGATAACGACAGGGGTATTGGAGAAGGGAAAGAAGAATAATAACAGATTTGACTAGATTATGTGGATAAGTATACCCCAATTGGCTGCATGTACTAAAGGCGATAACACGTTTAAGATCTGCTTGGAAAAAACCGAATACACCTGCCATAAATGCGGTTAAACAACCCACTAAAATCACTAAGTCGGAACCAGTCATAAAAGGCGCTAAGCGAACCATCAAGTAAATACCCGCAGTTACTAAGGTTGCTGCATGAATTAATGCTGATACTGGGGTAGGCTTAAAACCCTCGTCTTTCGACACTTAAAGGGATGGCGAAACGCCATCCCCGAGCTACAAGCCAACCCTTGGTTGTCCTAACCAAGAGAGTAAAGGCTAAGTCTTTACTCCCATCTCCCCCATTATCCCGACATTCCTGCCGGGATAATGGGGGAGAAGGGACCCTTGGTCCCTTGAAGAAGCGGCTCAGCCGCTTTGAGAGTCAGACAATATCCCGACATTCCTGCCGGGATATTGGGGGGGAGAGAGGAAAGGCTTAGCCT
>VFSX01001072.1:0-14143 GCA_016618255.1 Chlamydomonas sp. UWO 241
GAGAATCTGATCAGCAGATTCTTCCTTCTCCCCGGGAGTCAGGGGCAAGAGAGAATCTGATCAGTAGACAGTTCCTTCTCCCCGGGAGAATCTGATCAGCAGATTCTTCCTTCTCCCCGGGAGTCAGGGGCAAGAGAGAATCTGATCAGCAGATTCTTCCTTCTCCCCGGGAGTCAGGGGCAAGAGAGAATCTGATCAGCAGATTCTTACTTCTCCCCGGGAGTCAGGGGCAAGAGAGAATCTGATCAGCAGATTCTTCCTTCTCCCCGGGAGTCAGGGGCAAGAGAGAATCTGATCAGCAGATTCTTCCTTGATCATTGTCAAAATAACCGTCTCCCTTCACGTAAAAAGCTAAATACACCGCACCTAAGTATTGACTTAAATACTCCTCCGATGGCAAATATTTGGTTGAGACGACCTTATAATCCACCCCTGGAAGAGTGGATGTCGGTGGCCAGTCTTTGACTGGTTTACCTCCCGATGTAATTTCAAAAGAATACCTAAAAGATGTCATTTCTGTGTAAATCGGATGAGATGTCGTACAAAACCAATATTGTGTCGGATTATCCTTAGGATAAGGTGTCGTACAAAACCAATATTGTGTCAGATTATCCTTAGGATAAGGTATCGGCTTCGAAGCGGTTGCAAACACACCTAAGACTGTTTGTTTCACCCACATACTCCAGTCTAAAAAACAACTCTTGTCCTACCCTCCCCAGCTTCCCATAACAAGGAAGAAAAGCCAAAGCCTTTTCTCTCTTGCCCCCAATATCCCGACATTCCTGCCGGGATATTGGGGGAGAAGGGACCCTTGGTCCCTTGAAGAAGCGGCTAAGCCTTTACTACCTTCTCCCCCATTATCCCGACATTCCTGCCGGGATATTGGGGGAGAAGGGACCCTTGGTCCCTTGAAGAAGCGGCTAAGCCTTTACTACCTTCTCCCCCATTATCCCGACATTCCTGCCGGGATATTGGGGGAGAAGGGACCCTTGGTCCCTTGAAGAAGCGGCTGAGCCGCTTTGAGAGTCAGACAATATCCCGACATGCCTGCCGGGATATTGGGGGAGAAGGGACCCTTGGTCCCTTGAAGAAGCGGCTGAGCCGCTTTGAGAGTCAGACAATATCCCGACATTCCTGCCGGGATATTGGGGGAGAAGGGACCCTTGGTCCCTTGAAGAAGCGGCTGAGCCGCTTTGAGAGTCAGACAATATCCCGACATTCCTGCCGGGATATTGGGGGAGAAGGGACCCTTGGTCCCTTGAAGAAGCGGCTAAGCCTTTACTACCTTCTCCCCCATTATCCCGACATTCCTGCCGGGATATTGGGGGAGAAGGGACCCTTGGTCCCTTGAAGAAGCGGCTAAGCCTTTACTACCTTCTCCCCCATTATCCCGACATTCCTGCCGGGATATTGGGGGAGAAGGGACCCTTGGTCCCTTGAAGAAGCGGCTGAGCCGCTTTGAGAGTCAGACAATATCCCGACATTCCTGCCGGGATATTGGGGGAGAAGGGACCCTTGGTCCCTTGAAGAAGCGGCTGAGCCGCTTTGAGAGTCAGACAATATCCCGACATTCCTGCCGGGATATTGGGGGAGAAGGGACCCTTGGTCCCTTGAAGAAGCGGCTAAGCCTTTACTACCTTCTCCCCCATTATCCCGACATTCCTGCCGGGATATTGGGGGAGAAGGGACCCTTGGTCCCTTGAAGAAGCGGCTGAGCCGCTTTGAGAGTCAGACAATACCAAAGGTTTTTGTGCCAAATCATAGGCTTTGGCCTTAAAAGTTAACTCCATACGAAAGTTACCAGTCATTGGTTTCAATTTTTTGATTTGACGTCCCATATTAGGGTTCCTTAAATGGCCATCACTTAACATCAAACCGACTATTGCTAACCTCAAAACCTCCCCTGTATAAGGGGTTGGCGAAGCCTCTGCATCGACCCCGACGTGCGTTTCGGAGAGACTTTTGGTAGTATAAAGCCTATTCTTTGGGAAAGTCTAACAGTCATAGAAACTGTGGTTAACCCTTAGAGGTCCCAAAACTATCTGCATTGTATGCCACATTTGAAGCACATTATAGGTTTCCGTTGGAGACCTTATAGCTTCACATCCTAATAAATACCTATATAAACTGTCATATAAGGTTGCTTCCCACCCTTATAAATACCTATCTTTCATATAAGGTTGCTTCCCACCCTTATAAATACCTATATAAACTTTCATATAAGGTTGCTTCCCACCCTTATAAATACCTAAATAAACTGTCATATAAGGTTGCTTCCCACCCTTATAAATACCTATATAAACTGTCATATAAGGTTGCTTCCCACCCTTATAAATACCTATCTTTCATATAAGGTTGCTTCCCACCCACCCTCCATTGCGTCAGCCAACCAGACATGAAATAAAATCTGGGCGCTTTTACCCATGGCACCAACAAGTACACAAAGGACAATAAACATACTAATAGAGGATGTTTCATTTAATAAGACTAAATCATACTCTAAACTACCAGTATAGTACCAAATCCATAAAACACCCCATAAAAGCATTCCATCGCTTACACGATTGACTAAAATTGCTTTTTGGGCGCTTTTGACGGCAGCTAAACGATGAGAGTAATAACCAATTAATAAATAAGAACAAATACCAATACCTTCCCATCCTACGAACATGACTAAAAGATTGTCACCACATACGTAAACAAGCATGAAAAAGGTAAATAAAGATAAATAAGACATAAATAAAGATAAATGAGGATCACCACGCATATAAACGGTTGCATAAATATGAACCGCTAAACTCACACTGGTTACTGTAAATAACATATGTGCTGTTAATAAATCATAATAGAAAATCCAAGATACTGTGACAGTACCTACTTCAAACCAAGGTCCAAATAAATCTAACCATACTGGAGCGCCTCCAATATAAAGATCGACCCAAATAAAAGCACTACTAATAAATGCAATTGTTAAGCTTAAAATAGAAAAAACCACAACACCACGATGACCTAAATTACGAGAAACCATTGGTAATGCACCACAAAAAACACTACTCATTAATGTTGCTAATAAAGGCATTAAATACATGCTTTATTATTTGTCTACTTTCCACCTGCCTAATCCAAACGACAAACCCCCCTCTAATACCCCGGGATTAATGCCGTGGTTAACAAGCTCCAAAACAAGACACTAACAGGGATGGCGAAACGCCATCCCTGTTAGTGTCTTGGTTTTCGCCATCCCTGTTAGTGTTTTGGTTTTCGCCATCCCTGTTAGTGTCTTGGTTTGGATTCCTCCCCCTGCAAAAAGCAGGGGGAGGTGGCAGAGAGACCTTCTCCCCCAATATTCCGTCATACCTGCCGGCATTCCCCCGGCTCTGCCGGCATTCCCCCGGCTCTGCCGGCATTCCCCCGGCTCTGCCGGCATTCCCCCGGCTCTGCCGGCATTCCCCCGGCTCTGCCGGCATTCCCCCGGCTCTGCCGGCATTCCCCCGGCTCTGCCGGCATTCCCCCGGCTCTGCCGGCATTCCCCCGGCTCTGCCGGCATTCCCCCGGCTCTGCCGGCATTCCCCCGGCTCTGCCGGCATTCCCCCGGCTCTGCCGGCATTCCCCCGGCTCTGCCGGCATTCCCCCGGCTCTGCCGGCATTCCCCCGGCTCTGCCGGCATGAGAGCTTAGCTATCATCCCGGCGGTGCCGGGCATGCTAATCCCGGCAGGTATGCCGGGATATTGGTGATAAGAGAGAAAAGGCTTTACCTTTTCTTCCTTAGGTCTCTCTGCTTCTATTGGGTTCCGCCGGCTTGCAAAGGTGATCAAGGGAAGCTCCGCTTCTCCTTGGCTGCCTTACCAACACAGAGACTTTCAGGGATGGCGAAACGCCATCCCCGGGCTACTAGCTGCTCCTACCCCCCCAGTTAAAACTGGGGGGTAGCAGGCAAAGAGATAGCTACAAGCTGCTGAGCTGCATGTAGCCCTCTCTTTGTGGAGCTGCATGTAGCCCTCTCTTTGTGGAGCTGCATGTAGCCCTCTCTTTGTGGAGCAGCTTGTAGCCCTCTCTTTGTGGAGCTGCTTGTAGCTATCTCCTACCCCCCCCAGTTAAAACAGGGGGGTAGCAGGCAAAGAGATAGCTACAAGCAGCTGAGCAGCTTGTAGCCCTCTCTTTGTGGAGCAGCTTGTAGCTATCTCTGTGCAAGCAACCCCCCCTGCAAAAGGCTGGGGGGGTGGTTGAAGGGGGGGTTGTAGCATATTCTCTCTATACTATAAAATAATAAATAATCTAAACTTTTCATTTTGTAACTCTGATTACTTCTGATAAGGTAGCCAAGATACTTAGTCTCTTGACTACCTAACCCCCACCCCTGTCAAAGGCCTGGGGGGGGTGGCCTGCTGGGGGTGGTATCCAAAACAAGACACTTACAGGGATGGCGTATCGCCATCCCTGTAAGTCTCTTGGTGGGTAGCCAGCAGGTTCTTTTCAAGCAGGCGGTGCCGGGCTTGCTACCCTCCCCCGGACTTAATCCGGGGGGGGATGGAGCAAGCGGATTCTTTTGGACTTGTTGTTTTGGGGAATGGCTTTTAGCCATTCCTAATAAAATCTATCATTACTAGGCTTTGATATTTAAAGAATAAAGACATCTAAACTGGCATGAACTGCAAAGAAAGCAATAGTCAAAGGTAATAACGCTTTCCAGCCTAAGCGCATAAATTGGTCGTAACGGTAACGGGGTAAAGTGCCACGAGTCCATACGAAACCAAAGAAAATAGCTGCGATTTTAAGAGCTGAAAAGCCACCTAAGAAGTAAATAGAGGCTAATGCTGCCATTACAGCCATATTTGCGTACTCCGCAATAAAGAAAAGAGCAAAACCTAAGGAAGAAAACTCTACGTTATAACCCGCTACTAACTCGGCCTCCATAAAAGCATTATAACACTAAAAAAAAACCAGCCAAAGGAAACAGATAAACCTAGAGCCTTTCTTACACCTATCCCAGCTAATTGCTGGGTTTGGAAGCCATCAAGCCGGTGGAGCCTTGCTTACTAACCCCTGTTTTAAGGCAGGGGTAATAGGTGTCAAATAACCTATCCTTAAACGACCTAATCCCCCTGCTTTTGGCAGAGGGTAGGTGGCCAAGGGAAGCTTAGCTTCTCCTTCTCCACCAATATCCCGTAAAACCCAACGGGTTTGGCATGCCCGGCTCAGACGGCATGAGAGCTAAGCTCTGTGGAGCCTTGCTTACTAACCCCTGCTTTAAGGCAGGGGTAATAGGTGTCAAATAACCTATCCTTAAACGACCTAATCCCCCTGCTTTTGGCAGAGGGTAGGTGGCCAAGGGAAGCTTAGCTTCTCCTTCTCCACCAATATCCCGTAAAACCCAACGGGTTTGGCATGCACGGCTCAGACGGCATTATACCTGACGGTTTAATGCCGGCGGAGCCGTGCATGCTAATCCCGGCAGGTATGCCGGGATATTGGTAGTAAGAGAGAAAAGGCAAAGCCTTTTCTTCCTTGGCTCCTTGGGTTCTTTATGAATATAATAAAGACCCTCGTATAGCTTCTGTGACTTAATATAACGCCCTACGGTGCCTTTATGACAGCCTAAATGTTTAGCTAACTCAACGTCCTTCCTAAAAGTTTGCAAGAGGTTATAATCTTTATCTAACAAACTCACGACAAACTTACTACGGCGATCACTCATTAAAGCTTTCGACGCTTCTGTTTGCGTTTTACCAAACATTGAATTTAAAGCGCCAGGTTTTGACTTCAATAAAAGACTTTCAGGTCGATGCTTTTTACCCCACATAGGGTGATTACTTTTGATAACAAAACGTTCACGCATTTTAGCACGCGCTTGTTCTGTATGCACCTGAAGAAGCTAAACGCTTGTTCTGTATGCACCTGAAGAAGCTAAACGCTTCTTCAGCTGACCTAGCTAAACGCTTCTTCAGCTGACCTAGGGACAGAGTCCCTTCTCCTCCAATATCCCGGCATACCTGACGGTATTAGCATACCCGGCTCAGCCGGCATATTGGTGGGAAGAGAGAAAAGGCAAAGCCTTTTCTTCCTTGGTTTGGTAACCGAGCATACTTGTAGCCAACCTTTTGAAATTATAAAGCATGTTTTAGCTTTTGATGCACCCTCTAGCCGGCGGTGCCCAAAAGAAGCAGAGAGGCCTTCCCACCAATATCCCGGCATACCTGCCGGGATTAGCATGCCCGGCTTAGCCGGCATATTGGTGTATAGAGAGAAAAGGCTTTGCCTTTTCTTCCTTAGGTCTCTCTGCCACCTCCCCCAGTAAAAAGCTGGGGGTGGAAACCAAGAGACTAACAGGGATGGCGTCTCGCCATCCCCGGGCTACATGCTGCTGCTACCCCCCAGCTTTCACTGGGGGGGTTGGTGCTGCTTGTAGCTATCTCTAGGTTAGCTAAAGAAGCAGAGAGACCTTCCCACCAATATCCCGGCATACCTGCCGGGATTAGCATGCCCGGCTCAGCCGGCATATTGTGGCAAGAGAGAAAAGGCAAAGCCTTTTCTTCCTTAGGTCTCTCTGCCACCTCCCCCAGTAAAAAGCTGGGGGTGGTAACCAAGAGACTAACAGGGATGGCGAAACGCCAAAGCCTTTTCTTCCTTAGGTCTCTCTGCCACCTCCCCCAGTAAAAAGCTGGGGGTGGTAACCAAGAGACTAACAGGGATGGCGAAACGCCAAAGCCTTTTCTTCCTTAGGTCTCTCTGCCACCTCCCCCAGTAAAAAGCTGGGGGTGGTAACCAAGAGACTAACAGGGATGGCGTTTCGCCATCCCTGTTAGTATCTTGTTCTGGAGCTAGCTACCCCCGGCCTTAAGGCCGGGGGATTGGATGGTTCATAAATAAACCATTGGAGATATGCTGTTTCTAGATCTGTAAGTTTATAGCTTGATGTCACAGAAGTGTCATAAAATTCATACACCACAAAGGTCAAGTTAACAAAACCATATAGACGAAAGGCCCGTTGTAAGCTAATATTAGATTTTACGCCCATTATATGCTCCAAAAGGCGTTTTCGTCCATCAATTGAACTACAAAAGAAGCCGCTTTGCCGCTTCTTCGGCTGACCAAGGGACCCTGTCCCTTCGCCACCTATATCCCGTCGGGAGTGTTTTAATATAGGTGGCGAGAGAGCAAAGGCTTTGCCTTTTCTTCCTTGGTTTGGTATTGTTTTAATATAGGTGGCGAGAGAGCAAAGGCTTTGCCTTTTCTTCCTTGGTTTGGTATTGTTTGCCATTCACACGATTGATAAAGGCGTAAACACCTTGGCGTTATTGTAACTCCGTAGAAACCGTGCGTAATTTAGTAAGATTACCTAATTCCTTTAGAATAAAAACAGGTTTAGGGTTTTTACGTTCTGGCAAGCCCGGTGCTGTCAGAGGATTAGCGGTGCTAATTCCCCCCAAAAGAAACAGCAAAGCTCAAAAGAACCTGCTTAGCTCAAAAGAACCTGCCCCCCCTGTGAAAGCTGGGGGGTATCAGCTGCTTAGCTCAAAAGAACCTGCTCAAAAGAACCTGCTAAGCAGGTTCTTTTGCTAACCAAGAGATAGCTACTAGCAGCGTCAACCCCCCCAGTTAAAGCTGGGGGGTAGCTGCTGCTAGTAGCCCGGGGATGGCTAAACGCCATCCCTGTAAGTCTCTTGGGTACCACCCCCAGCAAAAAGCTGGGGGAGGTGGCAGAGAGACCTAAGGAAGAAAAGCCAAAGCCTTTTCTCTCTGACCACCTAAATGCCGGCTGAGCCGGGCATGCTAATCCCGTCAGGTATGACGGAATATTGGGGGAGAAGGTCTCTCTGCTTCTTCAGCTGACCAAGAGATAGCTACAAGCAACAGAGCTGCTAGTAGCTGACCAAGAGATAGCTACAAGCAACAGAGCTGCTAGTAGCTGACCAAGAGATAGCTACAAGCAACAGAGCTGCTAGTAGCTGACCAAGAGATAGCTACAAGCAACAGAGCTGCTAGTAGCCCGGGGATGGCGAAACGCCATCCCTGTAGCCTCTTGGTTTGGTTACTAGTAACGTAATAGGAAAGATTTGCTGGAGGGGATGCTACAAAAGAGAAAAAGATAGGTTATGATGACACCAGAAGAAGCTAAACGCTTCTTCAGCCGACCAAGGGACTCTGCCCCTTATTACCAATATCCCGTAAGGTTTTACGTTATTATAATGCCCGGCTCAGCCGGCATGCTAATCCCGGCAGGTATGCCGGGCATGCTAATCCCGGCAGGTATGCCGGGCATGCTAATCCCGGCAGGTATGCCGGGCATGCTAATCCCGGCAGGTATGCCGGGCATGGGCAAGAGAGAAAAGGCTTTGCCTTTTCTTCCTAGGTTTGGCAAGTATAAAGGGTTAATCTCGATTTTTTTTTAGATGTTATAAAACTCCCCATGTTACCATCAAGCAGGAAGCCTGGGAGAAGCTTTGCTTCCCTTGACCACCTACGCCATCCCAAATTTAGGATTATTAGGCGGTGCTTACAATACCCCGGAAGTAGGCCGGGGTATTAGGCGGTGCTTACAATACCCCGGAAGTAGGCCGGGGTATTAGGCGGTGCTTACAATACCCCGGAAGTAGGCCGGGGTATTAGGCGGTGCTTACAATACCCCGGTAGTAGGCCGGGGTATTAGGGGAATGGACTTTATCATGGTATTAATAAAACTATGAATACTGATCGCGTAAAGTCTCTGAGGAGCCTTCTTACTCCTAGTTTCCTAAGGAAGGTTTCCTGCTGATTGACCCTGTTTTGAATAAACATGATATTTCCAGCATATAGTGATCTTTAAAAAAGAGAAAAAGCAGCAGCAGTAAGCTACTAAAACTAACTTAAAAGTAGCTAAAAACATAACAAAAGACGGTTAAACCTTAAGAAAGACTGTTTTTAACGACTAAAAGCCACTGGGTAACACTGTGAGTTTCTCTTTCTAGGCCTGCTTTAGAAACAAAGCATGGCCTACGAGGCCAAGACAGAAATAGCCTCCGGTAAATCAAAAGGTACACGATTTGTTTCCGCTAAAATGCAAATTAAAAAAATATGACATAACGGAAGTAATGCTAATTGTACCGAAGAAGGTGCATCATAAAATGAAAGACATTTCATACCAGTGCTATCTGTTAAAAATAAACCAATACTTAATAAAGCGCCACCTAAGCTTAATTCATATGAGACCATTAAAGCTACCGAGCGTAAACACCCTAAAAAAGCGTATTTACTATTACTAGCCCAACCGGCTAATAACACACCATACACCGCCAATGAGCTTAAAGCCATAATAATGAGTCCTTGGAAAGAAGCATCGGAAATAAAGATTCCAGCCCATGAAATTTGACTAATAATAAAACTAATCATAGGGGCTGCACTAAAAGCACCGTAAGCACTTAAAGAGGGTAAAATTGGTTCTTTGACACCTAATTTTAAACCATCCCAAAAGGGTTGTAATACACCACCAATACCACTTACGTGGGGTCCAAATCGACGTTGCATACTTGCCATAATTTGACGTTCAGCTAAGGTAAAAAAAGCAACACATAATAAAACTGGTACTGTGATAGTCAAGATTGTTAAAATAATCATATTTTATTATTTGGTGGGCTAGAGACTTGGTCTCTAGCCCACTCACCACTCCCCCTCCCGACGTCGGGGGGGTGCTGCCGCTTGCTCCTACCCCCCCGGGAAACCCCCTGCGGACTACCCCCCGGACATAGTCCGGGGGGGGGTAGTCCGATGGGGGGGGAGTCATCTGGGGTTAGTAGTTATCTGTGGGGGTTGGTGACAGAGAGACCGGCAGGTCTCTCTGTTTACCCCTGACTTAGTCAGGTGTAGGATATTACTAGCAGACTACCCCCCGGACATAGTCCGGGGGGGGTAGTCCGATGGGGGGGAGTCATCTGGGGTTAGTAGTTATCTGTGGGGGTTGGTGACAGAGAGACCTGCAGGTCTCTCTGTTTACCCCTGACTTAGTCAGGTGTAGGATATTACTAGCAGACTACCCCCCGGACATAGTCCGGGGGGGGGAGTCCGATGGGGGGGAGTCATCTGGGGTTAGTAGTTATCTGTGGGGGTTGGTGACAGAGAGACCTGCAGGTCTCTCTGTTTACCCCTGACTTAGTCAGGTGTAGGATATTACTAGCAGACTACCATTACTGGAAGTCTCCTAACCCAGCGCTTTATATATAGGCCAACATTTAAGGCTAGCGCTCCCCCCCCCTCCCCCGCCTTTGGCGGTTGCCGCTCAGAGACTTGCAGGGATGGCGAAACGCCATCCCTGTAAGTCTCTTGGTTTGGTGAGTAGCCCGCGGATTCTTTCACGCCGGCTTGTGGGCTTACTTTATTTGATGATTTTACTGAGCTAACAAGATTCGAACTTGTGATCTCGGGACCAAAACCCAACGCCTTGCCACTTGGCTATAGCTCAAAGTCACAAAGCCAGGAAGATCGAATACCCAAAGCCTAAAGAAGAAGCCAAAAGAGAAAAGGCTTTGGCTTTTCTCTTTCGCCAATAATATCCCGGCATCCCTTACGTAATTAGCATGCTCCAGAACAAGAGATAGCTACAAGCAGCGTCAACCCCCCCAGTGAAAGCTGGGGGGTTGGTGCTGCTTGTAGCCCGGGGATGGCGATACGCCATCCCTGTAAGTCTCTTGGTTTGGGTCCCACCCCCAGTGAAAGCTGGGGGTTTGGTGCTGCTTGTAGCCCGGGGATGGCGATACGCCATCCCTGTAAGTCTCTTGGTTTGGGTCCCACCCCCAGTGAAAGCTGGGGGTTTGGTGCTGCTTGTAGCCCGGGGATGGCGATACGCCATCCCTGTAAGTCTCTTGGATACCACCCCCAGCCTTTTACTGGGGGAGGTGGCAGAGAGACCTAAGGAAGAAAAGCCAAAGCCTTTTACTGGGGGAGGTGGCAGAGAGACCTAAGGAAGAAAAGCCAAAGCCTTTTCTCTCTGACCACCTATATCCCGGCATACCTGCCGGGATTAGCATGCCGGCTGAGAGCTTAGCTCTCATGCCGGCTGAGAGCTTAGCTCTCATGCCGACTGAGCCGGGCTTATACCGTCAGGTATTACGGGATATTGGTGCTGCTTGTAGCCCGGGGATGGCGAAACGCCATCCCTGTAAGTCTCTTGGATACCACCCCCAGCTTTTTACTGGGGGAGGTGGCAGAGAGACCTAAGGAAGAAAAGCCAAAGCCTTTTCTCTCTGACCACCTATATCCCGGCATACCTGCCGGGATTAGCATGCCGGCTGAGAGCTTAGCTCTCATGCCGGCTGAGAGCTTAGCTCTCATGCCGGCTCAGCCGGGCTTATACCGTCATGAGAGCTTAGCTCTCATGCCGGCTGAGCCGGGCTTATACCGTCAGGTATTACGGGATATTGGTGGAGAAGGTCTCTCTGCTTCTTTTGGACTCATGCCGGCTGAGCCGGGCAGGCTAATCCCCTCTGGTATGACGGAATATTGGGGGTGAAGGAGAAGCTTAGCTTCCCTTGGCTACCTACCCCCCCTCCCCCCTGCCAAAGGCTGGTGACATCGGTACACGCCCAAACTAAGACACTTAGTCTATTGGTTACCTAAAGAGCTTGCCTCCTAACCACCTGCCTTTGGCAAGTGGTTTAGTGTGGGCGGGAGAGAGTGTGTAGTACAAACTCTCTCCCGTTAAAGGCTAAAAGCCATTCCAAATGATCTCTACAGAGAAAACAAGACTTGAACTCGCAACCTTAGGATTTGGAATCCTACGCTCTACCCATTGAGCTATTCCTCTTTTTAGCCTGCTAGCTTTCCCCTACCCCCCCTACCTTGAACACCTGCCAAAGGCTGGGGTGGATTTGCACCTGTCAAAAAGAAGCAGAAAGACCTAAGGAAGAAAAGGCTTTACCTTTTCTCTCTTTCCCCCCATATCCCGGCATACCTGCCGGGATTAGCATGCCCGGCGGAGCCGGGGGAATACCGTCATACCTGACGGAATATTGGTGGTGAAGGTCTCTCTGCCACCTCCCCCAGCAAAAAGCTGGGGGTGGTATCCCAGAGACTTACAGGGATGGCGTTTAGCCATCCCCGGGCTACAAGCAGCTGCTACCCCCCAGCTTTCACTGGGGGGGGTTGACGCTGCTTGTAGCTATCTCTTGGTTAGCTAAAGAAGCAGAGATACCTAAGGAAGAAAAGGCTTTACCTTTTCTCTCTTTCCACCCATATCCCGGCATACCTGCCGGGATTAGCATGCCCGGCGGAGCCGGGGGAATACCGTCATACCTGACGGAATATTGGTGGTGAAGGTCTCTCTGCCACCTCCCCCAGCAAAAAGCTGGGGGTGGTATCCCAGCAAAAAGCTGGGGGTGGTATCCCAGCAAAAAGCTGGGGGTGGTATCCCAGAGACTTACAGGGATGGCTAAACGCCATCCCCGGGCCACAAGCAGCAGCAACCCCCCAGTTTTCACTGGGGGGGTTGACGCTGCTAGTAGCTATCTCTTGGTTAGCTAAAGAAGCAGAGAGACCTAAGGAAGAAAAGGCTTTACCTTTTCTCTCTTGCCACCCATATCCCGGCATACCTGACGGGATTAGCATGCCGGCTGTGCCGGCTAACTCCCTCAGGTATGCCGGGGTTTTGGGGGTGAAGGTCTCTCTGCCACCTCCCCCAGTAAAAGGCTTTGGCTTTTCTTCCTTAGGTCTCTCTGCCACCTCCCCCAGCTTTTTGCAGGGGGTTGGGCCCCTAGAGACTTACAGGGATGGCGAAACGCCATCCCCGGGCTACAAGCAGCACCAACCCCCCAGCTTTCACTGGGGGGGCAGGTTCTTTTGAGCTAAGCAGGTTCTTTTGAGCTTTGCTGGTTCTTTTGGCTGGGGGGTTGAATAAGCTATTTAAACAGACCTAATAACAGGTAATTGAGAAAAAACGTGGCTAGCGGGTGTTGATAATTGTAACCATTCTAAGGTAGTAGCAGTTTGAGGATAATTGCTTGGAGTACGTTCAGGTGTGAAGTTGATTGGACCTGCTAACATTAAGATAGATAAGAAGGAGATTAAAGCACCAAAACTAGCAACAGAGTTCCAACCATAAAAGCAATCTGCATAATCAAACATCCTACGTGGCATACCTGCAAGCCCTAACATATGCATAGGGAAGAAAGTTAAATTGACACCGATAAAGAGAGTCCAAAAATGGACTTGACCCCTACCTTCAATGTAACTTAAACCAGTCATTAAACCAAACCAAAAGTATAAACCAGCAAAAATTCCGAAAGTGGCACCCATGCTTAAAACGTAATGGAAATGACCTACAACGTAATAAGTATCATGTAATAACATATCAACACCTGCGTTGGCTAAAACAACACCAGTAACACCACCACAAGTAAATAAGGCGATAAAACCCATAGCAAACCACATAGGAGTAGTAAACCAAACACTACCTCCATAAATTGTGGCTAACCAGCTGAAAATTTTCATACCGGTTGGTACTGCAATAATCATTGTGGCAGAGGTGAAGTAGGCAATGGTATCGAGATCTAAACCTACGGTAAACATATGGTGTGCCCATACAATAAAACCTAATACGGTAATGGCACCCATTGATTGGGGTCAGCCTTTCTCAAGACTGCCCTCCGAACCGTACGTGATAGTTTCCCATCATACGGCTCTCCGGCAAAACCTTCAATCTTCTAATCCCCCGGCCTATTGACCGGGGATTTATAGCTGGCACTGCCGGCTAGATGAATGTTGCTACATAATCCTGAGGATATGTAACACAGGCCTGTAATAGAAGCAGAGAGATCCCCCAATATTCCGTCATACCAGACGGTATAATGCCGGCGGAGCCGGGCATGCTAATCCCGTCATACCCGACGGTATAATTCCTATATACCTGACGGTATAATGCCGGCGGAGCCGGGCATGCTAATCCCGTCATACCTGACGGTATAACGCCTATATACCTGACGGTATAATCCCGGCGGAGCCGGTATTATATCTGACGGTATAATGCCGGCGGAGCCGGTATTATATCTGACGGTATAATGCCGGCGGAGCCGGGCATGCTAATCCCGTCATACCTGACGGTATAACGCCTATATACCTGACGGTATAATCCCGGCGGAGCCGGTATTATATCTGACGGTATAATGCCGGCGGAGCCGG
>VFSX01000299.1:4369-31869 GCA_016618255.1 Chlamydomonas sp. UWO 241
CACACACGCAGACGAGCAGCTAACCGCGGCTGCCGCATCGTTCGTGGGCGACATCCGCCAGGTGCCACCCATGCCCCACCAACCCACCCACCCCCACACACACGCCAACACACACACGCACACACACACACGCAGACGAGCAGCTAACCGCGGCTGCCGCGTCGCTCGTTGGCGACATCCGCCAGGCTCCGCCCATGCCCCACCAACCCACCTTACACGCACACGCCAACACACACACACACACACACACGCACACACGCAGACGAGCAGCTAACCGCGGCTGCCGCATCGTTCGTGGGCGACATCCGCCAGGTGCCACCCATGCCCCACCAACCCACCCACCCCCACACACACGCCAACACACACACGCACACACACACACGCAGACGAGCAGCTAACCGCGGCTGCCGCGTCGCTCGTTGGCGACATCCGCTAGGCTCCGCCCATGCCCCACCAACCCACCTTACACACACACGCCAACACACACACACACACACACGCAGACGAGCAGCTAACCGCGGCTGCCGCATCGTTCGTGGGCGACATCCGCCAGGTGCCACCCATGCCCCACCAACCCACCCACCCCACACACACCGCAACACACACACGCACACACACACACGCAGACGAGCAGCTAACCGCGGCTGCCGCGTCGCTCGTTGGCGACATCCGCTAGGCTCCGCCCATGCCCCACCAACCCACCTTACACACACGCCAACACACACACACACACACACACGCACACACGCAGACGAGCAGCTTGCCGCGGCTGCCGCATCGTTCATGGGCGACATCCGCCAGGTGCTACCCATGCCGCACCCTTCCACCCCCCCACACACACACGCCAACACACACGCACACACACGCACGTTGACGAGCACCTAACCGCGGCTGCCGCATCGTTCGTGGGCGACATCCGCCAGGTGCCACCCATGCCCCATCCCCCCACCCCCCCCCTCACACACGCCAACGCACACACGCACACACACACACACACACACACACGCAGACGAGCAGCTAGCCGCGGCTGCCCCGTCGACCGTGGGCGACATCCGCCAGGTGCCACCCATGCCCCCCCCCCCCCACACACACACGCAGACCAGCAGCTAGCCACGGCTGCCGCGTCATTCGTGGGCGATATCCGCCAGGTGCCACCCATGTACAGTGCGATCAAGATACAAGGGCGCAAGCTCTACGACCTGGCGCGCGAGGGCGTGGAGGTGGACAGGTGCGTTTGTGTGGTCGTTGTTTTAGTCCGTCGGACGCCTTTGATGGCGCATCAGACCCCTGTGTGTGGGGGGGGAGGGGGATGAGGGGGGGGCAGGCATGTTCTGCGCTATCAAGATGCAGGGGCGAAAGCTCTACGACCTGGCGCGCGAGGGCGTAGAGGTGGACAGGTGCACTTGCTGGGTGCACTTGTGTGGTTGATGTTATAGCCTTTGATGGTGCATTAGACCCCTGTGTGTGGGGGGGGGGAGGCATGGTCTTCGCGAGATGGTGCAGGGGTGCGAGCTGTATGCCCTGACGCGCGAGGGAGTGGAGGTGAACAGGTGCGTTTGTGTGTTTGTGGAGGTGTGCGTGGAGCTGGCGCAGAGGCGGTGCTGGGCTAGGGAGAAATGGGCTCTGTTGTGTGCTGGGATGCGCGCTCGCTAGTAACGGAGTGCCGTGCCGTGTTGTGCCGTGCCGTGCTGTGCCGTGCCGTGCCGTGCCGTGCTGCGCCGTGCTGTGTCGTGTCGTGCAGCGCCGTGCCGTGCCGTGCCGTGCCGTGCCGTGCCGCGCCGTGTTGTGCCGTGCCTCGCCGTGCTGTGCTGCGCCGTGCCGTGCCGTGCCGCGCCGTGCCGTGTTGTGCCTTGCTGTGCCGTGCCGTGCCATGCTGTGCCGTACCCATGCTGTGCCGTGCCCGTGCGGTGCTGTGCCGTGCCCATGCTGTGCTGTGCCCGTGCCGTGCCGTGCCGTGCCGTGCCGTGCCGTGCCGTGCCGTGCCGTGCCGTGCCGTGCCGTGCCGTGCCGTGCCGCGCCGTGCCGTGCCGCGCCGTGCCGTGCCGCGCCGTGCCGTGCCGCGCCGTGCCGTGTTGTGCCTTGCTGTGCCGTGCCGTGTCATGCTGTGCCGTACCCATGCTGTGCCGTGCCCGTGCGGTGCTGTGCCGTGCCCATGCTGTGCTGTGCCCGTGCCGTGCCGTGCCGTGCCGTGCCGTGCCGTGCCGTGTCGTGCCGCGCCGTGCCGTGCCGTGCCGCGCCGTGCCGTGCCGCGCCGTGCCGTGTTGTGCCTTGCTGTGCCGTGCCGTGCCGTGCTGTGCCATACCCATGTTGTGCCGTGCCCGTGCGGTGCTGTGCCGCGCCCATGCTGTGCCGCGCCCATGCTGTGCTGTGCCCGTGCCCGTGCCCGTGCCCGTGCCCGTGCCCGTGCCCGTGCCCGTGCCCGTGCCCGTGCCCGTGCCCGTGCCCGTGCCCGTGCCCGTGCCCGTGCCCGTGCCGTGCCGTGCCGTGCCGTGCCGTGCCGTGCCGTGCCGCGCCGTGTTGTGCCGTGCCGTGCCGTGCCGTGCCGTGCCGCGCCGCGCCGTGTTGTGCCTTGCTGTGCCGTGCCGTGCCATGCTGTGCCGTACCCATGCTGTGCCGTGCCCGTGCAGTGCTGTGCCGTGCCCATGCTGTGCCGTGCCCGTGCCGTGCCCGTGCCGTGCCGTGCCGTGCCGTGCCGTGTTGTGCCTTGCTGTGCCGTACCCATGCTGTGCCGTGCCCGTGCGGTGCTGTGCCGTGCCCATGCTGTGCCGTGCCCGTGCCGTGCCGTGCCGTGCCGTGCCATGCCGTGCCGTGCCCATGCCCATGCCATGCCCATGCCCATGCCTGTGCCTTGCTCTGCCATGCCGTGCACACGCAGGGAGTCGCGGCCGGTGAGCATCGCACGCTTCGCGCTGACGCGCGACGCCGTCAACCCCCAGGACATTCACTTTGAGGTGGGCGCCTGTCGCATACACCTGTAGCTAGCTTTTCATGTGTGTGCCCCTCTGCCGGGCCAAGGCTCTGCAGTGGCTAGGAGGAACTGTACGCGCCCTCTAGCTGGGGGTGGGAACCAAGTGTTGCTTCCCACTGGGCCTGTCTACTCCCCTGATCCGGGTGGACAGCACCGTCTTAAGTGTTAGGCAGGAGCACTTCGAGGTGGGCGCCCCACTGCTTGCTCTGTTGCCAGAAGTGAAAGAGTTATTTCTAGGGTTTAGGGTTCAGGGTTCACATTCAGGATTTCAATGGAGTCAACCTTGAGGATGTGCACTTAGAGGTGGGCACCCCACCGCTTGCTGTGTTGGCTATGCCAGAAGTTAAGGGTTAGTTTCAGGGCTTGTTAGGGGTCGGGGTTCATGGCTCAGGGCTTACGGTCAAGGGTCGGCGGTTTGCTGTCCCCTCTCTTTGGGCTGTGCTGTTGAGGGGCGCCCCGCCTGTGGCGGCGGCGCCCCACCGACGCGTCCGCCATGGTTGGAGCTTCGCATCAGACAGCCTGTAGCACACAGCCCAAACTCCGCCTCCCACCCAAAACACCAGCGTCCCCTGGGAAGGATTTTACTAATTATTTCTTTCCCGGCTCCAGCGACATTGACAGCTCATACCAGGCACACTACATAGTGGGCGCTCATGCAGCGCATGCCGTTGTGCTGCTCTCGGCGAGAGCTTTCCAACGCACCCCTCCGCGCCCTCTCCGCCAAAGTGTGGGGTGGTTTTCTGGGAAATGTGAAATCCGGCCCCGAGCGGTTTACGGCTTGCAAGGGGATCACTGCAACGCAAGGGGCTGTCACTGCAACACACTCACGGTCTAGTACGCCAGCATGGGCGTCTCACCCGCCTCCCAGCCAACACCCGCCTCCCACCCATCACACGCGCTTTAGGTCAATTGCTCCACGGAGACGCACCATCAACGAGAGGTCGTCGGTTAGCACGACTCCTCAGGCAGCAGCCTGCAGCCCTCAAGCCCCGCCTCCCACCCAACCCACGCGCGGTCGCATACGTCAGCACAGGCTTCCGACGCAGCCCTCGAGCCCCGCTTCCCACCCAACACACGCGCGGTCTTATACGCGCACTCACAAACGTCCGGCATACGGTAACGCTATGACATCAACAGATGATAACACCATAACACCGACCACCATGCACAGGTCGACTGCTCCAAGGGCACGTACGTGCGCTCGCTCGCGTACGACCTCGGGCGATTGCTCGGAACGGTGGCTCATCTGACGGCATTGCGCAGGTAGAGAGAGGAACAAGGAGGGGAGGGAGGAGAGGGAGGAGAGGGAGGAGAGGGAGGAGAGGGAGGAGAGGGAGGAGAGGGAGGAGAGGGAGGAGAGGGCGCAGAGGGAGGAGAGGGAGGAGAGGGAAAAGAGGGAGGAGAGGGAGGAGAGGGAGGAGAGGGAGGAGAGGGAGGAGAGGGGGGGAGGGGGGAGAACGAGAGAGGGAGGGGGTGAGAGAGAGGGGGTAGACAGGAGGTGGGTCGCTTACATACGACCTCGGTCGGTTGCTCGGAACAGCGGCGCATCTGACGGCATTGCGCAGGTAGAGTGGGGGGAGGGAGGAGATGGAGGAGAGGGCGGAGAGGGGGAGAGAGAGGGAGGGGGGTGGACCGCTCGCGTACGACCTGGCGCGGTTTCTCAGAACGGTGGCAAACCTGCCGGTGTGCGCAGGGAGGCCATCGGCGCGTGCGCTACGTGCTCGACGCACTGTGGCCAACGGTTGTTTTAAACGCCCCCCCTATCCTGCCTGCTGCTCCTGCTCTGCTATGGGCAACAGTTGTTTTATGTTGTGTGCGCAGGGAGGCCATCGGCGCGTGCACTACGTGCTCGACGCACTGTGGTCAGCAGTTGTTTTAAACGCGCCCCCCCTCTCGCCTACGCCTCCTGCTCGGGTGTGTGCGCAGGGAGGCGATCGGCGCGTACCACGTGCGCGACGCGTGGCAGCTCGACGACCTCATGGCGGAGGTGAGGCAGAGTGCTTCCTCAATGGATTAGGAGCTAATTCATTCCAACAGCCTGGACGCCGGCGGTTCTGGTGATCCTGGCGCAGATGTGGGAAGAACGGGGGCAGAGGAAGAGATGCAGGGGAGAGGGAGCAGAGAGTGGGGAGCTCGACTACCTTCATGGTGCAGGTGGGGAAGGAGGGAGGGGGAGGGAGGTGAGGCGGGTGGCAAAAGAGGGGGAAAGAGGGGGGAGGAATGGCAGGTGGGAATGAGGAGAGTGGGAGAGAGCGGGGGCAGCAGGACATCACACTGCCCATGCTGACGACCTCACATGACGCAGATGGGCAAGGGGGGGAATGCTGAGAGAACGAGCCGAGTGGGGGGGGGGGAGAGGCAGAGAGGCGAAGATAATGAGGAGAGGGGGAGAGAGCGGGGGGCAGTGGAATGGCGCGCCACCCATGCCGATCCCACCCTACACGCCGCAGGTGGCCGCCGCAAAGGGCGCCGCGGCGGCGGCAGAGGCTGGGAAGCGCGCCGCCAGCGAGGCTGCGGTCATGGGGGCAGCGGACGCGCTGGCATTGTCGGAGGCGGCTGCGGAATCGTGCGGTGGGGCGGAAGCTGGACCCGGGCCCGGGCCCGGAGCGGGAGCAGGGGACGGCGCGGTGGGAGGCGGTGGCCGCCTGAGTGAGCTCCTGGCGGAGGCGAGGCGCTGCGCGGCCGACGCAGGGGGCGCCGCTCGCGCGGCGGCGGACGCTGATGCGGCGGCGGCGAGCGCGCCGCGCGACAACGAGCACGGCCACTTCGACTCGGGCTCTGATGGTGATGACGGGGACGGGGCGGTGGATTCGGCAGCTACCGGGCAGCTCCCTCGCTGCGCTGCGCTGGCTGCGGCGAGCGCCGCGGCGCGCACGGCTGCAGGCGCGGCGACAGCCGAGGCGTACGCGTTCGCGGCGGTGTCTGCACATGTGGCAGCGATGGGCGACGCTGGTGCTGCTGCGAAGCTGGCAGTGAGGCTGGGCGAGCTGGCTGCGGCCAAGCGGGAGGACGCTGCGGCTGCGTCGGGGCGCGCGAAGGGCGCCGCAGCACGGGCGGGCAAGGCGGCCAGTCGGGCGAGGTCGGCTGCGAAGGCGGCAAGGGAGGCAGCTGGAGGAGGCGCGACTGCGCGAAGCGCGGGGCCACTGGCTGGGCACGCCCGCACGGCAGATCCGGGCTGCCAACAGGTGGCAAGTGCCTCTCTGCCTTCCTGACGGCCGCTGCCAGCTTTTGTCCACACAGCCCCCTCCCAGGCCCCGCGCATTTGTCACTTCTTGTGCCCATTGCTTTCACTGTGAACAAAGCTTGTAACATCTTCGTCCTTCGTCGTCTGCAGCTGCCCTGAGCTGTTTCGAGTGTGTGGGGTTGGGAGTTACAGTAGGGCTTGATGGCGCTCTGTCATTCCACTGTCATTCCATTGCAACAGCCACCATGTTTGGGATGTTTAGGCCTGGCGCCGTGTTCGAGGCCGTCTACCGTGCGATGCCTGTCGCGTTCATAGACAAGACTTCTGCAGAGTTTGGCGACAAGGTCATCCTGCCGCCCTCTGCGCTGGAGAAGCTGGGTAAGGCGGCATGCGACGTTACATGCACGGGGATGGGGTTGGGCTGCGCGGCACGGTGTCGCATGTCTCCGATCTGACATGCATGACACTGCTGCCTTCCTGCCCTACCCACGTCGCGACCCACAGCCCAGATGCACGTGGAGTACCCCATGCTGTTCAACGTGGAGAGCACGACCACTGGGAGGGCGACGCACTGCGGCGTGCTCGAGTTTGTGGCAGAGGAGGGCGTGGTGTACATGCCGCACTGGGTGAGCCCGTGTGTGCGACTTTAGGCCCGCACACAGGCAGGCATGCATGTGGCACACGCACGCGACTGGGCGCATGCGCGGCCGTATTGCATGGACTTGCATAAGCCATGCACTCGCCATGCAGCCCCATCATGCAGCCCCAATGCAGCCGACATACCCTCCCTCCGCTGCACGAGGCCGCGTGGCCACGCGCTCGCATGCACACTTTTCCATCACCCACGCCGTGCGCAGATGATGCAGAACCTGCTGCTCCAGGTCGGGGACCTGGTCAAGTTCCGCAACGTGTCGCTGCCAAAGGTGTGTGTGTGTGTGCGTACGTGCGTGTGTGTGTGTGTTTGTGCGTGGGAGTGTGTGTCAGGACTCGTGCGTGTGTGTTCATGTGTCGGGAGTCGTGCCACACACAGGGCATGTTCCCCAAGCTGCAGCCTGTCGCACAGCGGCTTCCTCGACATTTCCAACACACACCGCGCACACATACATAGGGCACGGCAGTATACCGTACAAGTGGGCCCGTATACCGTATAATACCGTAGAATGTATACCGTATGCAAGGGTATACGTGTATACCCTTGATTCCTTGATCCGATTGAGACGGGAACGGTGGATTCGGATGCCTCACATGATGGGCATCACAAATCCACTCTCACAAGCTTACTTTGCTATGTTTGGTTTAGAGGAAACACAAAACTAGGTTGTTTTCACTGCATGGCAGCCGGAGCGTCCCCGTTCTCCATGCAACCACCATATTCTTCCCTCCACCATATGCTGCATCCAAGTGTTGTTCTGGATAGCCCTTGTCATAAGCTGTCCAGTGCAAGTGGAATCATCAGAATCCATGCAGTTTCAAGGGAGTTGGAGCATTTATGCCTTTTACTTGTCTTCCAAAAAAATGGTGTATACGATACACATCCCGCCGTATACGGTATTTATACCGTCACGGTATACATATGGTATATACCGTACACGTATACCGTGCCGCGCCCTACACACACACACACACACACACACAACACACCGCACAAACACACCCATACAGGGCAAGTTTGTCAAGCTGCAGCCCGTCACGTCCGACTTCCTCGACATCTCCAACCCAAAGGCGGTGCTGGAGCGCACGCTGCGCTCCTACACGTGCCTGACGGTGCGCGCCCCACTGCGTGTGGGTGTGTTGTGTTTGCTTGTTTGGAGGGGCAGTCTATCGGCCGGGAGCCGGCGGTTCTATTGCCCACTTAGATGGTCTGGAACATCGGTGGACTTTCTCTAGAGGGAACCCTGTTTTTATTGTGTTTGCTCGTGGTGGTTCGCCTGGCGCTGCTGGACGCGGCCACACATGCAGGGGGCGACGCGTTCGATGGATTGGGATGGATAGGATGGCGGGAGCACGCTGCGCTTTTTCACGTCCCTGATGGTGCTCACCACATGCTGGCCCTGTCGTTTCTGCGTGTGTTTGCTCGTGGTTGCACGCCGGGCGCGGCCACACGTGCAGGGGGCGACGCGTGCGGTGGATTGGGATGGCTAGGATGGCGTGTGCACGCTGCTCTCATACACGTGCCTGTGAGCCCCGTTGTTTCTGGGTGTGTTTAGGTTGTGGCGGCTCGCCAAGCGCGGCTATGTGTGCGGTGGATTGGGCTGGGTGGGATGGCGCGAGCACAGCGCGCTCGTGCTGCACCAACCGCTACATGCAGACCTCCGCTGTAAGCTCGCTCACGCGCACGCTCACGCTCGGGTGCAGCCCGGGCGCGCAGCTCGTGCTGGGCTCCACGCACGCGACCAGTGAGAACGGCAACCTGCTCAGTGCCACCGCCACCTACGTGGTTAACGCGGCATGCGGCATTGGAGCCTGCGCACCTGCCCCCGTCCCGGTCCCCGTCCCGGGTCCCGTCCCGGGCCCCGCTCCCACCCCCGCGACCGTCTCCACCGTGACTGCCCTTGAACGCATGCACCTCAAACTAAGAGGCGGGAAGCCGCTCACGCACATACCCTCACTCTCTCACGTGCAAGCACACACTCCTCAATCGCCCTTGCACACAGCCCCCCCCCACCCCCCACCCCCACCTGTCTTAACAACCCTGCAACCCTGCAATTGGATCGGCGACTGTTTCATTGCTAACAACAATGACTGCAGCTACAAGATCGCTTGCACGCACGCACATGCACACACACACTCCCTCTTGCACGTGCAAGCACACACGCCTCCATCCCAGCCTCTTCGCACTCCCCCCTCCCCTACCCCACCGTCCAACAACCCTGCAACCTTGTGTAGGTCGGAGACTGCTTCATCGTGAACTACAACGACCGCAACTACGAGATTGAGGTCCGCGAGGCGAAGCCGGCCAGCGCGATCTCGATCGTCGAGACTGACTGCCAGGTGCGCTCATGTTATGGGCTGCTAATATCCATCGGATCATGCCTCATGGCATGGCACTGCGTGGGCGTGAAGACGAGGGGTGGCAGGCTTGCGAGGCACAGCCGGCCACCGCGATCTCTATCGAGGGGACCAACTGCCAGGTGTTCCTTACGTCACGAACTGTACAAAGCCATCAGATGTCATGTCATAACGCTGGCCGGGGCGTGGGCATGAGGGGGCGGAGCGAGATTGGTGGCGTGTGCGTGGGGGAGGGGGGAGCACAAGGTCCAGCCGGCCAACGCAATCTCGATCGTTGAGACCGACTGCCAGGTGCGATCATGTCATGACGCTGGCCGGGGCGTGGGCATGAGGAGGTGGGGCGACATGGTGGTGTGTGTGTTTGGGTGGGTGGGTGGGGGTTGCACGAGGCAAAGCCGGCCAACGCGATCTCGATCGCAGAGACTGACTGTCATGTCGCAGTCTGTAGAATCTTTCAGTCTGTCTTGGCATGGCATTGACCGGGGCGTGAGGCGGGGGTGGTGGGAATGGGGGCACGCAAGGCAACGCCTGCCGATGCAACCTCGGTCGAGGGGATCGACTGGCAGGTTCGCTTACGTCACAGACTGTGCAAATCCATCAGATAATATCTCGTGGCATTGGCCGGGGCGTGGGCACGAGAGGGGGCGGCGAAGTTCGGTGGCGGGGTAGGGAGTGCATGAGGCGAAGCCGGCTAATGCAATATCTGCCGATGAGACTGACTGCCATGGGCGAGGGAGCTTGGGTGCGGTCCATAGGGATCCACAGCCTGTCGACGCTGCACGAGGCTTCTGCTAGGGGCCCTGAGCCTGGACGCAACAACCCCAGATCGCATCCTGAAACTCCCGAGGGATCTGGAGCCTGGCGGCGCGCCAGACCCAACAACCTCAACCTGCATCAGTGTTTCCTTCAGCCACCCCGCACCCCGCAAAGGTGCATTCCCAGGGTAAGAGTGGCCAATTGTGGCCGGCGCTGCGGGGTGTGAGAGCGCGAATTTCGACCCCAAAAGTGTGACATTTTGAGGCCCGGCTTTCGGCCGGGGTTTTGGAGCGACCCATGGTAAGGTCTCTCTGCATCACCCCCCCCGCCTGAGGAAACGTGTAGCCCACTTCATACAAGGCCATGAGGACTCGAGTAGCTTTTAACTCCATTGGATCTTTAGCTTGCCTTTTTAAAGGGCCCCCAAGGATTACAAGGAACCCGAGTAACCCTGGATAAATCCTGCCCATGCAACCCAGACCTTCACTCCAGCCTCCAGTGTGTGCCCCTAATTACATGTGCCCCTTTCTTGTGTCGAGACACTGACTCAAACCTCCCATATGTGCCCGTCCATATCCCATGTATACCCTTTAGGTCGACTTTGAGGCCCCCAAGGACTACAAGGAACCCGAGAAGGTCTTCCGGAACAAGCCCAACGGCGCCGACGGCGCGGCGGCGGGCGCGTCTGGCGACGGGGCCGGCAACAATGGTGCAAGCGGCAGCGGTGGCGCGGGCGCGGGTGCGAGCGGCAGGTGTGGATGGGGGGAGGTGTGGGAAGGTGTGGGGACGTGTTTGTGGAGGTGTGGGGGCATGGGGAGGGGGTCGCCTGGCAAGCCGAGACCCCGATCCAGAGCCGGAGACACTCTCGCGTTCGCCGGCACCACGACCATCACCACCACAGCTAAGCCCACCTACTTCACGCTACGTCCCAACCAACCCCGCAGCGGAGCCCCTGGGCCAGAGCCCCTTCCTCGCAATTGCCGGCACCGCCCGGCGGCTCGACAGCAAGCCCGCGGTGCCGCCGCCACCACCACCACCACCAAGACACGCCCATCCACCCACTCCGCGCCCCCGACCACACTCGCAGCGGAGCCCCCGAGCCAGAGCCCGGGCCCGAGACCTTCCTGGCGTTGGCCGGCACCGCCCGGCGGCTCGACGGCAAGCCCGCGGTGCTGCCGCCACCACCACCACAACCACAACCACCGCAACCACCACCACCACCACCACCACAGACAAGCCCACCCACCCACTCCACGCCCCCGAACGCACACGCAGCGGAGCCCCCGAACCAGAGCCGGGGCCAGAGACCTTCCTGGCGTTCGCCGGCACCGCCCGGCGCCTCGACGGCAAGCCCGCGGTGCTGCCCGCCGCGCCCGTGGCGGTTTCGCTTGGGGGCTCCACCTCCATGGGGACGACGCCGGGGGCGATGGCGGCGGCGGAGCGGGCAGAGCGGGCGGCAGCGCTGGCAGGTGTGTGCGCGTGTGTGTGTGTGTGTGTTTGTGTGTGGGGGGGCGGTTGCGGTTTGGGGCTCCACCTCTATGGGGACGACTCCAGCGGGCGATGGCGGCGGCGGAGCGGGCGGAGTAGGAGGCAGCGCTGGCAGGTGTGTGTGTGTGTGTGTGTGTGTGGCGGTTTCGCTTGAGGTTCGCACCATGGGGACGACTCCGGGGGCGATGGCGGCGGCAGAGCGGGTGGCAGCGCTGGCAGGTGTGTGTGTGTGTGTGTGGCGGTTGCGGTTGGGAGCTCCACCTCAATGGGGACGACTCCGGGGGCGATGGCGGCGGCGGAGCGGGCGGCAGCGCTGGCAGGTTGGTGCGTGCGCGCGCGCGTGTGTGTGTGTGGGGGGGGGGCGGTTTTGCCTGGGGCTCGCACCATGGGGACGACTCCGGGGGCGATGGCGGCGGCAGAGCGGGTGGCAGCGCTGGCAGGTGTGTGTGTGCGTGTGTGTGTGTGTGTGTGTGTATGTGTGTGTATGTGTGTGTGGCGGTTGCGGTTGGGAGCTCCACCTCAATGGGGACGACTCCGGGGGCGATGGCGGCGGCAGAGCGGGTGGCAGCGCTGGCAGGTTTGTGCGTGCGCACGCGCGTGTGTGTGTGTGTGTGTGTGCGTGTGTGTGTGTGTGTGTGGCGGTTGCGGTTGGGAGCTCCACCTCCATGGGGACGACTCCGGGGGCGATGGCGGCGGCAGAGTGGGTGGCAGCGCTGGCAGGTGTGTGTGTGTGTGTGTTTGTGTGTGTGCGTGCGTGCGTATGGCGGTTGTGCTTGAGAGCGACGCCCGAGGCGATGACGGGCAGCACCGCGGGCCTGCCGTCGAGCCGCCAGGTATTTGCCAATACGAGTGTTACGCCCCACCCCGCACACATACACACGCACGCACGCACGCCACTCCGCACGCCCCGGTGTTTCCAACGCAGTGGAAGCAGCTAAGATGGCGACCAACACGGCGAACGCCGGCACGACTACAACGCCCCACCCCACCCCGCACACACACGCACACAGAACCCCCGCCCCACCCCGCGTATCCCTGTTTTGCTCAACGCAGCGGAAGCAGCTAAGAAGGCGACTGGCAAGGCGAACGCCGACACGACCGCCGGGGGCAAGACCGGCTCGTTCGTGTCGACCGGTGGGTGGGGACTGCTGACTGGGGGGGCTTGCATTGCTCGGCCAGGCGCGCACGCACGCTCGCACACTTGGCCCAGCAATCGCAGAGGGCTGGCAGCCCACCCTTGTTACTTTCTCGCACAATACACGCACACGCCCGTGCGCGCGAACGCAAGCATGCCCGTATCAGCGCAGGAAACCGGCTGCTCAAGGAGAAAGCTGGCAAGGCCGGTGGTGACACATGTGTCGACACACACACACACGCACACACACAATCACAATCAACTCAGGCAACCGGCTACAGGACAAGCTGCTCAAGGAGAAGGCCGGCAAGGCCGGTGGTGCACCGCCGCCGCTGCCAAAGGCAGAGGAGAAGAAGGAGGAGCCCAAGTTCAGTGCGTTCGGCGGCAAGGCCAACTCGCTCAAGTAGAGGCATCGCGTTAAGCAGTTGGCCGTGTGTTCGCCTTTGCCTGATGTTACACGTGTGTACTGTGCACGATGAGTCTTCGAAGTCAAGGAGGCAACGAGGGAGGGGCAAGGGCACACCACGCTCAAGTAGGTGGTGTTGTCAGGCTCGTGTGTGTCTGGTGTTCTGTATGACAAGCACGGCTCTCCCAAGTAGAGGTATGCTGTGTTGCACTCTGCAAACGCGTCGCACAATCCCGGGATCAATCCCAGCCATCCTAGCTCAAATGCTGGCCATCTTGGGCGATATCTTGGGAGGATGTGGGATTGCCAAGATTGCCAAGATTCGGGCCAGGATCGTCAGGATGCTGTTTTTCAGGGGTTTTAGGATTGCGACGCCCGCCAGCGGGATTTACATGGTTCACATCCTACGCATCCTGAATCCCCAGGATTTCGTCGAAAGTCAACGCCCCCGCGCCCAACTCCGAGTCGTAAAACGCCCAAGTCCTCGCGGCCATCACCGTCAGCGCCTGTAGTAACGTCTCGCGCGCCTGTCGACGCCCCCCTCTCGCCCTTGTCCGATGCTCCCGCAAAGCGGACGCGACCCAGCGAAGGTTCTTGTTAGCCTTGGGCCCTGAGGGGAGCAGCATAAAACGAGCTCAGGTCCCACGCATTGTGCATGGTGCCTCGCGCGCTACGCAGACACAAACACACCGCCCCCGATCTGCGGTGATCTCAGCCTCCACCAGAGGGGTACCCCCGCACGCACATGCATGTCACCAGTGCAATGCATGCACTCATCCCTGTCCCCGCACCTTGTCATAACGGGTCCCTGCTGTTGACGTTGCAGTCCTGCAGAGACACCAGGTCCTGTGGGGAGGGGGGAGGGGGCAGCATGGGAGCTGTCAGTCATGCAGCGTGCGTATCCAAGGGGGGGGTTCAGTGGTGTGCATGAGCAGCACGCCCCGCACGCACATGCACGATGCGCATGGTCCCCATGCACGGATCCATGCAAGGATCCGTTTCACCACACCCACACACCACCCCCCGGTCTGCGGGTCCACCCCACTCCACATGGTCACCGGCCCCGGGGGTAAGCCCAGCGCATGGTCACAATGGTGCGCATGGCCACCATGCAAGGATCCCCCGGCACTGCATGCACTCGTGGTCCCCGCACCTGCAGGCCAGCTGGTCCCCTGGGTCCATGCTTGAAGGACTTTGCAGTTAAGAGACCAGGGCCCTGCGCAGGGGGGCAGGGGCAGCATGGCAGCTGTCATACGCATGCATGCAGCACATGGAGGTCGCGGCCCAGGCTGCCTCGCCCAGGCACGATCGAGCAGCGCATTTCTCTCACCCTGTTTCGTCTCCATCAGCTTCGCGAAGCTCCCCTCGTCAACATCCTCGGATGTCGCGGTTGGACCCAGCTTTTACGTCGGGCAACGCCTCATGCTGGCGTCGGCGATCGCAGCCGAATTCGACCCTTTCATGGGGGCAGCACGCGCAACTCGCAGTCACCCAACCTTCAAGAGGCCACGAGCTTTGTCTCATGCGCTGAGTTGTGCTCGCGGCCGAAGGCGTCCGTGCACGCCATCCTCCAGTTAATCGCCTTCTGAGGGCCTGGGAGGACCATGGTGCTGCGATGTTTCAACAAGATTTCAAGTGCCCATTGTATGAACACTCCTCGCCACACATCCCATGGCGACATGTCGCCATGGGTTGTGTGGCGAAGAGAGTGCGACGCGCACTCGTGACGCAAAACGGCACCGCTGATATGGAGCTCTCAGTGGTGCTATAGAATGGCATGTCCGTGTCATTCTATAGCACCTTCTGAGGGCGATTTGTACATGTGACTTGTGTGGAAAGGAAAGTGCGGACTTACGAGAGAGAGAGAGAGAGAGATATGCACCACATGTATGGGGGTCATATATGGGGGTCCTTGAGAGGGAGGTGTGGTGGGAGTGAGTTAGGGGCGTGTCGAGTGTGGACATCGGCTCGTATCCCGCTTTTGACTCTCAGACCGTGTGACTAGTCTTTCTTGGCAGTTTGTCACAACGGGGGGCTGTGCTGGGGAACTCTGGGGGGCTGTGTGTGAAAGCCTTGCTGACTGTTGCTGCTTGGGCCCTGTGTTTTTACTCGGGGTGGGCGCTCCCGTTGTGTTATGCTTTCGACGACGACGACGACCACATGTAAAAATATATGGCGCTCCCTCCCAGCAGGGGCCAGGGGGGGGGGGCAAGGGGAGAACGCCGCGGAGCAGTAGCAGTAACACGCAACTCGTGTAACACGCAACTCGTGTGCGCCATCACCTGCACTAGCCTACTTATGGTAATGACGTCGTACGATATAGCAGGGGCCCAACCCTTTAACTGATGCATTTGGCGGCCTTGTGACACCCCAAGGCATGGCCCGTGTTGGCTGATCGCCACTTATCGTGTAAAGACGTATCGTCTTCATATCATTTGTTTTCAGGTGCGGTTTGCGATTACGCTAGACGCCTTCGGCTATAAGCCACCCACCCATCCACCGGGGGGATAAAGCACTTGGTCTGCCCCCACCGGCGTGTTACTCCGCGAGGAAACATTGCTGTGGGCGGCGGCGCCAAGGTCCGTACGCACTCACTCGTAGTCGCCCGGACTACGGCAAACCGGGTGGCGGGGGTCTGGGGGCAGCGCTCCCGGCCGCTCGGAGCTTGCACTAGAGCACTGGATTGCACTTGGGAAATGGTCAACATGAGCCCCGCCCGCGCCTCTACATCCCCCACACCCCTGAGGGCCCCCCCAAGGGCTTTCCCTCTCCCCCAAGGGAGATACGCTTCATGCAGTGGCGCCTTCACTTGCGCGGACCACGCGGCGCCGAGACCGCCTCGGGCGCACCCTCGACCGCCTGAGGCGACGCTTCAGGCGCCACCTTAGGCGCCCACCACCGCTTGAGGCGCACCCCGACAGCCTCAGGCGTTGTGACCGCCTTGACTTGCGCGCATCGTTGGGGCTGTGGTAGGGCTAGGGCCGCCGCACAAAGTTGTTTTCTTCTTCACCATACCGTGAGCCGTGAGAGCCGTGAGCCTAGAAAACAATCAATACTAAAAAAAATGCTTGAATGTTGGGGTGGCGGTCATCTAAGCCATGCCTGGTCTGGGGTCATTCTGGCCATCTGCTGGCCGCTATAGACGGCCCTCATTATAAGGAAGCCGAGCAGGCGTTCTGGGTGTTGTGAGGTTGGAGAGGGCATCCTGGCGTCCTGCAACAAATCCTGGGTGTCCTAGGCATCCTGTCACAAATCCTGGCATCCTACAGACACATGCACAAGGATGCCCAGGATGTGACTGGGGTTCATCCGAGACGCAAACACTGCTGCTAGTCCGCTCCATGTTTTGACCAGTCAAAGGTGTCACAATACCCCTGAACGACGCCTGAAGGCCGTGGGTTGGCAGGGAAGCAGCGCGACGCGACAATCCGGCGCCATCCTGTTTGACGGTCAAGGACGTTCAAAGTATCAGGATATTGGTCTGGGATGCCAGGATTTGCCCAGGATGTGCGAAAAATGGGTGTGGGACAACGCTCTTCCAGTACGGCCGTTCCGTGAATTGACCAGCCAAAGGCGTCGCACAATAACCCTCGACAGCGCCTGAATCGCCGCGGGGCGGCGGGGTAGCTGCGTGGCGCTCAAATCCGCTGTAATCCCACAACCCCTAGTGGGATGACCAATTTAGCTCGAGACGAGTGTGGGATGGCTCAGGATCCCATGCACCAGGATGGTCACAGGATGACGCGGGATTGGGGGGTCGTTTGCAGAGTGTTGTCTGGCAGGTGTGGCTGCAGGATGGCCCTAGATGTATGCAAACGTCGCGGCTCTCCCAAGTAGAGGCACGCTGTGTTGGCTGGCAGGTTTGGCTGCAGGACGGCCCTGGGTGTATGCGATCGTCGGCGACACATCATGCATGAGTGAAAAGCACACAAGGTCAGCTGCTGCGAGGATCTGCGGAGGATGAGTCACACGAGGTATCTGGCAGTGACCTTCCCTCCTGTGAATTCCGAAAGCGTGAGACGTATGCAGCGACTGTTGATTGACCAGGGCTTCACCGAGCAACACTTTTAACACACATTTCACCGTGCTACAACAGGAGTACCAATGAGGAAAAGCATCACCACGGGGGGGCACTACCTAAGATACAAGTAAGATACAAGTACAAGCACTAGGATACAAGTACAAGTGTGGTGTGCGCGTCGATGTGGTACCTTGGACAGACGTGGCTGCACAGTTTTTCAGCGTGGATCAAGCTAGATGGGACCAAGCAGCTGCACGTGAATCGGAACGGCGCCAGCAGCAGTGATCGCAGACTGGTTCTGAGTATCGCCGGCAGCAAGGATGCGCAGTGTGCGTGCTGCCGCCAGTCGCAGGTCTGCCACATAGTTAGGCACCAGCAATTGCATCAGGCGAGGAATGGCGCCAGCTTCCGCGATGGCCGCCTGGCTTTGCGTGCTCTCAGACAAGTTCAACAGAGTACCTGCTGCTTCCTGCTTCACAACCACCGGTGAGGAAGGCCCCAACAGCTGCACCAAGCGTGGAATGACGCCAGAAGCAGCGATGGCCGCAAGGTTCTGCGCGTCGTCAGACATGTTGCACAGTGCGCCTGCTGCTTCCAGCTTGACACACACCGCTGATGCAGGCCCCAGCAGCTGCACCAGAGTTGGAATGGCACCAACAATGCCGACCTGGTTCTCATGCTTCGAAGCCACGCTGCGCAGCACACCTGCTGCCGCCCACGTGACCACTGCTGACGAACCAGGCCCCAGAAGATGGACTAGCAGCGGAATGGCGCCAGCAGCAGCAGCGATGTGGTCAGCCATATTGGTCAGGACACGTTCTGCCGCGTCGCGCACGCTGTACGAGGAGACCGGCCCGAGGAGCTGTACCAGAGGGAGAATGGCGCCACCGGCGGCAATGGCAGCCTGGTTCTGAGCGTGGTCATACGCCAAGCAATACAGCACAGCTGCTGCCTTCTCCTTCACGGCTGCCGTCGTTTCAGGCCCGGGCAGCAGAATCAGGTGAGGAATGGCACCAGCAGTAACCATGCCAGCCAGGTTCTGATTGTGCTCAGCCAGGTGTGCCAGCGCACGTGCTGCCTCCGCTCGCACATCAACAGAGAAGTCGGGCCCCAGAAGTAGCACCAGAGTGGGAATGGCAGCGACAAAACCCTGGTTGTGAGTGTGGGCCAAGTTGGCCAATGCACGTGCTGCCGTGCCCCGCAGGTTTTCTGGCGAATTGGACCCCAGCAACTTCACCAGAAGGCGAATGGCACCAGCACCAGCAATGGCCTGGTTGTTAGCATGATTGGCAGCCAGGTTGGCCAGTGCACCTGCGGCTGCCATCTTCACGCGTGCCGAGTAACCGTTCGCCAGAAGCTGAACTAGGCGAGGAATGGCACCAGCGGCCGCAATGGCAGACTTGTTCGGAACGTGTTGGGCCAAATTCCACAGCGCAAATGCTGCTGCTGCCTTCACGTGTTCCGTTGATTCGGGCATCAGCAGCTGCACCAGAGCTGGAATGGCGCCAGCTGCGGCGATGGCGGCCTGGACCTGAGGTTCATCTGCAGCCATGTTGAGTAGTGCAGTTGCTGCCTCGACCTGCGTTCCAGACGGCATAGTGGGCTGAATCGCGTGCATCAGGCCTTCGAGCATGACTGACGACGGGTCTGCCAGTTGTGTGCATGCCTGCTGCAGGTCATGCACTTGGGGGCCCAGTGATGGGCGGCACTCTCTGAGGTCGAGCTTGCGGAGCTGGGTGCATGCCTGCAGTGGCGCCAGGGTGCTAACCTCCCAGCTGAGAGCCATCCACAGCTCTTGGAGCGTCTCGCTGCATGCTGCGAGCGGGGACAGATCTGACACTCTGGTCCAGGGCATGCGCAGGATCCCGAGCTGCTCGCAGCTGCGCACGGCATCGATGGAAGTCAGGTCGACACAGCAGCTGACGTCGATGACTTGGAGCGATGCAGCCACGGTGCCGCTGAGCATCGGCACGCCCACCAAGGGCGCGAGTTGCGGTGCCCCAGGTACAGGAGCAGCCTTTGCGTGCAGCGTGGGCACGGGGCACGCACAATGGTCACAGGTCAGCAGGCGTGGGCGCACGGCTGGCGTGGGCACTGCAATGCGAGAGACCACGCATGGGGGCGTACGCCATGCAAGCGCGCCATACATGCCTTTGCGTGCAGCGTGGGCGCGGGGCACGCACAATGGTCACAGGTCAGCAGGCGTGGGCGCATGGCTGGCGTGGGCACTGCAATGCGAGAGACCACGCATGGGGGCGTACGCCATGCAAGCGCGCCATACATGCCTTTGCGTGCAGCGTGGGCGCGGGGCACGCACAATGGTCACAGGTCAGCAGGCGTGGGCGCATGGCTGGCGTGGGCACTGCAATGCGAGAGACCACGCATGGGGGCGTACGCCATGCAAGCGCGCCATGCATGCGTGCCCACCTGGCGGATGGTGAGGCTCTTGAGGCCAGCCACCGACGCCGTGGCGAGCGGCACCATGCACGCCGCGCTGCTCACGCCGAGCAGGGTCAGGCTGCTGACGCCGGGCCACAGTGCAAGGGCCCGGTTGAGGTGGTTGGCAGAAAAGCCAGCAGGGCTAGCCACGATGCGCACGCAGCCATCCACCTGCTCGCGCATACGCCTGTTGACGCCCCTCAGCGCGGCCTTGTTGGCCGCATCCAGCCAAGGGAACAGCACCACTGACCAGAGATCGAGAGAATAGAGCACATACTGCGCGGCTGCCGTCGCTCGTACAGCGTCCTCCTCAGCAGCCAGATGTGCAGCGCGCCGAGTCTGGACCATGGTGAAATAACGATACCAGGAACTTCGAGAGCGCCTCAAAGGGGTGTGGAGTGGCAGTACGGGGGAAGTTCAGGCACAAGCTCCAACCACTCTTTCCTTGCGGACCGGGGTGTTTGGGCTTGGGGGTCCTTGACTTTTTCTGGCTCTGGTTTTGCCCCTTTGCAGGATCCGCTTACGCGACGCAACCCTCCAGCGGGGGGCAATGCTCCCTTTGTCAGGGGGAGGGAGAGGGATGGTGCTGAGGCACTCCGGGCCGTGTGGGGCCCTGGGGGTGGCGGAGGAGTTGAGGTGGGAACGAGTAAGGGGCGTGCCGCCTCAGTGATTGTCGAGTGTGGAGATGGGCTCGCATTCCCGCACCTGGCATTCCCGCACCTGGCTCTCAGAACTGTGTGGGTAGTATTTCTTTGCGGTTCGTCACAACGGGGGACTGTGCTGGGGGGCTGTGTGTGATCGCCTCGCTGGCTGAAGCTTTCTTTGGGTCTTGTGTTTTTACTCAGGGTCTAGGCGCTCCCGTTGTGTTATGCAAACGACGACGACGACCAACCACTGCAGTGGCCACTGTCTGACTTGATGCCCAACCTGTGTTTTCCTAGATTCTGGCCTGATTCTGCTGCCCCTGCTGGCACCCTTGCTTTACGTGTGTGATGCGATTCCAGTGTTGAGTCTACCAGTGGTGTCATTAAGGAATCCGAGAATGTGCTGTTTGCCCCCGCAATATTGGAGGGAACATGCCGAATTGCCCCCGCAGGAGACGCTTTTTCCGCGAAAAGTGTGAAAATCGTCGAATTTCACACTTTTCGGAGCGAAATTTCCGCAATTCTCCCCCGCAGTTTCCCCCCAAACTTCCCGGTTTGCCCCCGCAGCGGGGGCTGCGGGGGCGCTAATGACACCACTGGCGTCTACAGGCGCCACTCCTCACGCACGCAGGGGTGCAGATCACTGCGGAATGTTGAAGTGGCCAGAACGCCATCCTCCAACTCACGGTGTCCACGCAGGAGGTGTAGCCACTTGTTGGCAACAGCCTCCCCTCCAGCGAACGCGCTGCCCCATCACCACATCCCAAACACGTTCTCGCGCCTGTTCAGCTTCCTTCCGCACCCACACCCAAACAGTACACATTAGCAATGTCATCCATCCTGCCTTACACACACTAAGATCCTTGTCCGATTGATTACATCGCTCCGACCTCCTTGAGGAGCGCAGTGTGACGCGGCATGGGGTCTGCCGCGCCTGATGCTATCTTCGCCGCCGAGATGGCGTGGAACCAGCCGTTGCGCCAGGGGAACTGCGCACACGCGGACACAGGGCATGGTCGTGGGACAGTGTGGACCGAGTTACGGAGTGTGCACGTGCGCGCGAGCGTGTGTGTGTGTATGGGTGTGCGTGTGTGTGAGCGGCTGCGCAACTTGTGTACCCGCCTAGTTGTAGGGTCGAGGGGAGCCTACGTAGGCTGTGCGGCACACGCACCCACAGCCGCGCAGCCTGGTCCCGCTAGCCACACCATCTACCACCCATACCCTCGCCTGACCCTGCGACTGCCACAAAACGCACCCCCTGTCTCCGGTTGTGAAGTGCGCAACCGAGCAGCGCGCGTGTGTGGTCGATTTTACAGCCTTGTTGGACGCCTTTGATGAGCAGCCACACGACTCAGCCCACAGCGCCCAGGCCGATCCCCCCAGCGGGACCCTATAACCCTGCCACCAAACGCACCCCCCTGTCTCTGGTCATGAAGTGCGCGACCTAGCGCACGTGTGAGAGCAGCCACATGCACCCGCCACCCAGGCTCATCCCTAATAAGACCCTGTGCCCTGAATCTTGAACCACACACGGGCAGGCCAAACCACCCTCCTTGACCGCGGTGATGAAGTGTGCCATTAAGCAGCGCGCGTGTGAGAGCAGCCACACTACACATCGACCCACAGCGCGCGCAGGCCGATCCCCCCAGCGAGGCCCTAGAACCCTGCCACCAAACGCACCCCCCTCAAGAGTCCGGTCATGAAGTGCGCGATCTAGCGCACGTGTGAGAGCAGCCACGTGCAACCGCCACCCAGGCTCATCCCCAGTACGACCCTGTGCTCTGAAGCCTGAACCGCGTATGGGCTGGCCAACCCACCTCCTTGACTGCGGTCGGGAAGTGTGCTACTGAGCGTGCGTAGGCGAGCAGGCGTGCGACCACTCCGTCGTCGAGGGTGATGCCGAGCTCCGCGCTGCCAGCGGCTGCCATCTCGGTGATGAGGGCACTGACCTGTGTGTGTGTGTGTGTGTGTGTGTGATGAGCTCTGCGCTGTCGGCAGGCGCCATCTCGGCACTGACCTGCGTGCGTGTGTGCGCGCGCGCGCGCGCGCGCGTGTGTGTGTGTGTGTGTGTGTGACAAGCTCTGCACTGCCAGCGGGCGCCATCTCGGTGATGAGGGCACTGACCTGCATGTGTGTGTGCGCGTGCGCGTGTGTGTGTGTGTGTGTACACGTGTGTGTGACAAGCTCTGCACTGCCAGCGGCCGCCATCTCGGTGATGGGGGCACTGACCTGCGTGTGTGTGTGTGTGATGAGCTCTGCCCTGCCAGCGGCTGTCATCTCGGTTATGAGGGTGCTTACCTGTGGGGCACAGTGTGTGTGTGTGTGTGTATGTGTGTGCATGTGTGTGTGGTGAGCTTTGCACTGCCAGCGGCTGCCACCTCGGTGATGAGGGCACTGACCTGCGTGAGTGTGTGCGTGTGTGCATGCGTTTTTGTGTGTGTGTGTGTGTTTGTGGTGAGCGCTGCACTGCCAGCGGCCGCCATCTCGGTGATGAGGGCACTGACCTGCGTGTGTGTGTGTGTGCGTGTGCGTGTGCGTGTGTGTGTGTGTGTAGCAAGCTCTGCACTGTCAGCGGCCGCCATCTCGGTGACGAGGGCACTGACCCGCGTGCGTGCGTGTATGTATGTATGTATGTATGTATGTATGTGTGTGTGTGTGTGTGCGTGTGTGTGTGATCAGCTCTGCACTGCCAGCGGCTGCCATCTCGGTGATGAAGGTGCCGACCTGTGGGGCACAGGGTGTGTGTGTGTGTGTGTGTGTGATGAGCTCTGCACTTGCAGCGGGCGCCATTTCGGTGATGAGGGCACTGACCTGCATGTGTGTGTGTGCGTGCGCGCGCGTGTGTGTGTGTGTGTGTGTGTGTGTGTGTGTGTGTGTGTGTAACAAGCTCTGCAGTTCCAGCGGCCGCCATCTCGGTGATGAGGGCACTGACCTGCGTGTTCGCGCAAGTGTGTGTGTGTGTACGTGTGTACGTGTGTACGTGTGTACGTGTGTGTGTGTGTGTGTGTGTGTGTGTGTGAGAAGCTCTGCACTGGCAGCGGGCGCCATCTCGGTGATGAGGGTGCTGACCTGACCAGACCAACTTCGTCCTCCTCCCTTCCCCACCCTGGCCACCCCCGTTTATTGACCCAGATGATGCCCCCCCCCCCATCCCCGAGGCCGCTCTGCCCCATGTCACACCTCGTCTGCTTGCTCTCCACCTCCCCGACAGTAACTTTGTGCTGGGCACTGACCAGCATCAGAGCGCTGATTCAGATCAGCTTTGCCCCCCCGCCCCCCCCCGAGACTCCCCCCCCCTACGCACCTCCTCTGTGTGATTGCTCTCCACCTCTCCCCCAGTGACCTTGTGCTTGGCACCGACACGCATCAGAGCGCTGATCCAGATCAGCTTCTCCAGCATGCTCTTGGAGTAATCGGCCTTGGAGTAATCGGCCACCCCGCCCCCCGCATCCAGATGAGTCCCAGATGCCCCCCTCCCCGTCCCTGTCGCACCTCCTCCGTGTGCTTGCTCTCCACCTCCCCGACAGTAACCTTGTGCTTGGCACCGACCAGCATCAGAGCGCTGATCCAGATCAGCTTCTCTAGCATGCTCTTGGAGTAATCGGCCTTGTCTAGCACCTGCAGCCATGCACGATTTGACAGAAGGTTCAAAATGTGGTTGAGACAGAGGTTTGATAATATGGAAGGCCAATCCAGATGCGTCCTTTTCATGCATGCTGTTGGAGTACTCGGCGTTCTCTAGCATCTGCGTGGCTTGTGAGGCAGTCGCGATTCGAGAGGCATTCTGTGAGGCGTTTTGGGCGGTGGTTTGAAGTGGGGGGAGGGCTGAAACAGACGCCTCCTTCTACAGCATGCTCTTGGAGCACTCTTGTCGTGTTGTGTCGTGCAAGCGTGTGCGAAAGCGTGGCATGAGAGGCAGTTTGTGGGGCGGTTTGTGCGGGGGTTGGGTAGGCGGTTCCGGAGGTGGTTCCACAGGTGGTATGGTGACGGAGGGGGCTGATCTGGATTGGCTTTCAAGTTTGTTGGCGAGGACCTGCGCAGGGCACGTGTGGCGTAGGAGGCGGCCAGGTGGGCAGGCAGACACGCAGGCGCGCGCGTGCGAGGCCGATTTTACAGTCCGTCGGACACACTTGATAGCGTATTTGTGTTTGTGTGTGGGTGTGTGCGCGCGTGGTTTGTGTGCGCACGTGCGTTCAAGGGGGAGCTAGCGGACACGCTCGTGTGCTCGACTCTCTACCTTGCAGTGAGCATGTATGACCTTGCGGCTGAGCATGTGTGGCCGCCGGCAGTGGATTGTGAAATCCCATCATCATCGTCAACGCCTACAGTCCAACGGAGGCGGCGAGCGACGAGGAGGCTGGCGACTTCTACCTTCGAGTAGCGGCGCTCGCGGACAAGGCCAACGACAAGCGCGATCTGCTCATCGTGGCAGGTGATTTCAATGCAGCAGTGGGGAGGGACTCGGTGTCCGACCACGAATGCGTTGGCAAGCACCTGCCCCTCACGGAGCCAGCGGTGGCCAGCAGGAACGGTCGCCTGCTCCTCGACACTGCCACTGCATGCAGCCTGCGCGCTGCCAACACTCTCTACCCCCACAGGCCTGAGCACCAGTACACCCACATCAGCCCCATGGCTGTTGCACAGAGCAGACGGCATGCATGCTCTGTGCGCCGCCTGCACAGCGTCAAGGACTACATCCTGGTCGCGCGCCGCCGCATGCATGCGGTGACAGACTGTAGGGTGCGTAGGAGCCCAACCTGGGACAGCGATCACCGCATGGTGGTACTGTCCATGCGCCTCCGCATGCGAGCCTCCCGCCATGCAGGCGGCTCTCAGCGGCGCGCATGGGACTCTTCACAACTGCGGCGCCCGGCTGTCCGTCGTGAGTTCAACCTCCAGCTGTCCGATCGCTTTGGGCTGCTGGAGGCCGTGCCGCCCGAGGGCGCTGATGCCCAGGCGGAGTACGACGCGATGGCTGCTGCCATTCACGAGGTGGCCACCAACCACCTCGCTCCGCGCGGCAGCCGCCGGCGGCGCGGCTGGCAGTTCACTCTGTCGCAGCGCACCCTCCGGCTCATGGACGCCCGGCAGCGCGCGCACACGGCATGGCTCAGGAGCAAGTCTGCTGCTGCCAAACGAGAGCGCAACCGCGCCAACCGCGCGGCCGACGCAGCTGTGCAGAGAGACAGGGAGAGGTGGATCGGCCAGCAGGTGGCGGAGGCGCAAGACATGCTACGCAAGAAGAATCTGCGCCAGTTTGCGCGCGCGTGCGACAGGCTGGCGGGCCGCAGCCGCAGCCATCAGATCCCACCTGCCATGCGGGACGTCTCGGGCGCGCTGCACAGCGGTCCAGGCGGGGTGCTGAAGGCCATGACAGAGTCATTCGACAAGCTATATGGCGGGGAGACCAAGCTCAGCGACGAGACCCTGAACCAGCTGGAGAACGATGTAGCGGCGTTTGAGCTCACACGCGCCACAGAGGTGGACGAGGCGCACGGGCGCCCCCCTGACCTGGCTGAGACGGAGGCGTGTGTGCGAGCGTTGCGCTCGGCCGCCGCTCCGGGCGGTGACCAGCTGGACGCCATGCTGTTGCGGTGCCCACCTGCCATCGCATGGCTCCACCGGGTCATCATCGCCGTATGGCGGTCGGGGAGAGCCCCGAGGGAATGGAAAACTGCTATTATCACACCGTTATATAAGGGGAAGGGTCCGCGTGACTCCCCTGGTAACTACCGCGGTATAAGCCTTCTCTCTATTGCCGGGAAAGTGTACGCTGCCATACTTCTGCACCGCGTCTCCACGCAGGTTGATGGTCAGTTGCATGAGGCTCAGTGTGGTTTCAGAAAAAGCAGAGGCACTGTTGATGCAATTTTTACTCTGCGCTCGCTGAGCGCGGCACATGCCGAGTACAAACAATGCATGGCTGTGGCATTTGTCGACTATTCTAAGCTTACGATTGCATAAACCGTGCGGCACTGTGGAGAGTCCTTAGATTATATAGTGTTCATCCGCACATTATTGATCTGTTGGAGGATCTTCACACCAACACCGCAGCTGCCGTGCGGCTGGCTGGGAAAATCGGGCACGAATTCCCCGTGTCGTCTGGTGTGCGACAGGGGTGCGTCATTGCTCCTGTGTTGTTCAATGTTTTTATTGACCACATAGTGAAAAAGGCGCTAGACATGATGCCAGAGGGGGCTGGCGTGTCAGTCGTGACCCGAGCCGGCGGCTCTGTGTTGTCGTCGTCGGTTGAGCGCATAGTAATGCTGATGTATGCCGACGATTTATGTTTGTTCTCGCATGACCCAGCTCAGTTGGCGCTTATGCTGAAAATCCTTGACAAAGTGTCCTCTAGCTTTGGCATGCAAATCAACGCCGCCAAGACAGAAGTGATGATTTTGCCAGCAGATTTGACGCGGATCTGCCCACGTTTGCGCTGACTGGTGGTGAAGTGAAGACCGTCTCTGCATTTAAGTATCTAGGGAGTTGGATAACCCAGAGTGGTGGTGTGGAAAAGGAGATCGGTGTGCGTGTCGGTCGCGCGCTGGGCGTGTTTGCGTCTTTTGATAAGATTTGGGCCAGCAAGAAGATGCAAGTGCAGTCTAAGATGCGGGTTTACAACACTATCGTGCTGCCCCACTTTCTGTACGGCTGCGAAACATGGGCCCCTACTAAAACACAACTGACTCGATTGGACTCTAACTGCCTTCGTCGCATTCTGGGTGTGCGCCTGGTCGACCGGCACAGATTAACTTATATTCGGCAGGCGTGCGACACTGAGCCAATTGAGAGCCTTGTGGCAAAGCGATCAATGCAGTGGCTAGGCCATGTGATGCGCATGCCGGCTTCTCGTCTTCCTCGTACGACTTTTGACTGCACAATGGATGTGGCTCGGCAGCAAGGCCGGCCTCCAGCCTCCTCCCGACACTATTTTCTTAAGCTACTGATTCAGCAGCTAGGCGAAACTAGTGGCACTCGTTCTGATTGGAAGACTGGCTGGTGGCTACCGCCCCTCACAAGTAATTGTTAGGGCCAGAACTGGACTTGGGTCTAGGCGGTGGTACTAGGAATAGAGGTAGTCTTTGCTGGAAAGCCGATGTAACTGTAACTGTAACATAGTCATCATCATTATCATCATTAGTTCAGTGCCCACGGGCCTCCGGCCCTTGTTAAAACCCTGAGCAAGCAGGAGCCGAGACCCAACCCAACCCAACCTAGACCCTAACTCCAGACCAAGACCCAGACCCCAGATCATCACTACAGCAGCGCTCAACGATCACCTTGCAGCTGAGCCCCCCTGACGCGAGCAGGTCAGCCATCGCCTGCGCGTGCTTCCCGTTTGCTGCGGTGAGGCCCTCTGGGTTGACGTCCGTCTTGCCGTCGGTCGGCTGCACGAGTGTGGGAGGTGTGGGGAAGTGTGGGAGGAAGAGGTGTGGGTTTGATGTCCGTC
>VFSX01000299.1:36869-141869 GCA_016618255.1 Chlamydomonas sp. UWO 241
GGGCTCCACGGCAAAGGGCGTGTCGTTCGGCGCTGGGGGATCCTCTGCTGGCGGTGGCGCTGGCGGTAGCGGCGGGATGTCCAGCCCGCTCGGAGTCGCAGCGCGGGCGTCGGCCATGCTAGGTGCGCGCTGACGACCCATCCCAGAGCACTCCAATCAACGAACTATGCCTAAGACTCAGCATGTTGTTTCTGTGTGTGTGGGTGTGTGCGTGTGTGGTGTGGGGGATGGTCGGGTGTTCAGCCCGCTGGGAGTGGCAGCGCGCGCGTCGGCCATGCTAGGTGCGCTGAAAACATGTGTGTGTGTGTGTGTGTGTGTGCGGGGGGGCTCCGTCGGCGGTGGCGGTGGCGGTGGGGTGTCCAGCTCGCGGGCAGTGGCACCCCGCGAATCAGCCATGTGCTGAAAACATGCATGCGTGTGTGTGTGTGTGTGTGTGTGTGTCAGTGCGTGTGTCTGCCTGACGGGGTGTGGCTCCGCCGGCGGTGCCGTGTCCAGCCGGCTGGGAGTCGCGGCGCATAGATAACAGTTAGAGGTTATCCCCACCTGAGTGGGCTGGTTGCAAGGGGCGACAAGATGCTCCATCGGCAGCAATCCCTAGCGAGTATGGGAGATTGTATACTCTGTGCCCCAACCCTTGACCCCTAAAACCCCTGACCTTGAACCCCCGACCCCGGCCCCTGACCCTCTCAGGCACTGTTACATCCTCACCCGCACGGGACACCTTCGCATCCTTTCCTGTCCCTGGTCACCCTACCCAGGCCAACCTCTGACCCCTAACCCCCAACCTCTATCCCCTGACCTCCAACCCCTCACCCTCTCAGGCACTGGTGCATCCTCATCCACACCTTCGCATCCTTGGGCCGCCTGCCCCCCCCCCCCCTGAACCCTTCACCCCCTTTACTACTTCACCCTCTCCAATGCCTCAACCCTCCCAAGCACTGGCACGTCCTCGCCCACGCGCGACACCTTCGCGTCCTTGGGCCGCCTGTTCCCCCCCCCCTGCCCCCCTGAACCCCTTCACCCCCTCAACTCCTTCGCTGTCCACCCCCCTGGCCCATCCAGGCACCGGCACGTCCTTGCCCACACGCGACACCTTTGCTGCCCTGGGCCACCTTATTCGTCCAATCCTGTATTTCCTTGTCCTGCTCTGGCCCTGCGGAGCCCACCCTTATGGGTCTAATGAGCCATCAAAAGCGTCCGACGAACTGTAAAATCTACCACCCTGCTACTTTCTCCTTGACCTCTCACGCTTTCAGGCACCGGCACATCCTCGCCCACACGCGACACCTACGCATCCTTGGGCGACTTCCTTTGTTTAATCCTGTATTTTCCTGCCCTGCGCTGGCCCTGCTGAGTCCACCGTGCTACTCACCCCTAAACCCCTCACCCCCTCAGGCACTGGCACGTCCTCGCCCACACGCGACACCTTTGCGTCCTTGGGACGCCTGCCCATCAACAGCCCGCGCAAGGACGAGCGGCCGGACGAGACGCTGCATATTGACTACAGCGGGCCAGCGTCGTGAGTGCTTGCCTTTCCTTTCCCAGTCTCTAAACTTACTCAAGTTCATTTGTTCAGGCTCCTGCCTAGGTTTCAACCCCCCCGAGCTGCCCCTGCGCTAGCTGAAAAGTCAAACTAAACCGCTGCAAAATGCCCACCTTAGACCCTCGACGAGCGGCCGGACGAGACGCTGCACATTGTGTACAGCGGGCCGGCGTCGTGAGTGCTTGCCTTCCCCAGTCTCTGGACTTACTCAAGTTCATTTGTTCAGGCTCCTGCCTAGGTTTCAACCCCCCCGAGCTGCCCCTGCGCTAGCTGAAAAGTCAAACTAAACCGCTACAAAAAGCCCTCCTTAGACCCTCAACGAGCGGCCGGACGAGACGCTGCACATTGTGTACAGCGGGCCGGCGTCGTGAGTGCTTGCCTTCCCCAGTCTCTGGACTTACTCAAGTTCATTTGTTCAGGCTCCTGCCTAGGTTTCAACCCCACAAACTCCCCCTGCATGGACAAACGCGCGGCCGGTCCAGGTGCTGCATTGATTAGTGGGCCGGCATCGTGCGTTAATCTACTCAACCCCTGAACATCATGAAACCTTAGTTACCCTCAAGGGCCGATCTCATCCCCAGACCAAGTGCTGAAAATTGACGAGCGGGCCGGCGTTGTGGGTGCATGCGTGGCACACAGAGCTTGCCACACTTCCACACACGCACCTTCTGAACGCACCCTCCAAACGCGCTGAAACACAGCCCCCCCTCTCACGTGCAGCCCCGGTGGCCACGCGGCCACGTTCCTTGGCGGCGAGCCAGGCACCTCGAAACCTCAGTACCTGGTCGGAGGTGGCTCCGGCACCGGCACCGCCACAGTGGGCGCACTAAACCCCTTCCATCTCCCCCCCTGCCTGCAGCCCCGGCGGCCACGCGGCCACGTTTCTAGGCGGCGAGCCTGGCACCTCCAAGCCTCAGTATGCCTAGTCGGCAGCAACACCGGCACCGGCACCGGCGCAATGGGGCGCACTCAACCCTTCCATCACCCCCCTGCCTGCAGCCCCGGCGGCCACGCGGCCACGCATCTTGGGGGCGAGCCTGGGACCTCCAAGCCTCAGTATCTAGTCAGAGGCAGCACCGGCACCGCCACCGGCACAGTGGGGCGCACTCAACCCTTCCATCACCCCCCTGCCTGCAGCCCCGGCGGCCACGCGGCCACGTTTCTAGGCGGAGAGCCTGGGACCTCCAAGCCTCAGTATCTAGTCGGAGGTGGCACTGGCACCGGCACCGGCACAATGGGGCGCACGCTCGCGGGGGTTGCGCCCGGTGGGACGATGCTGTCTGTTGCAGAGGCGACGTCGATGGTGACTGGGTTCAAGGTGTGTGTGTGTGGTGGTCGATTTTACAGTATTGTTGGACGTCTTTGATGGCGTATTAGGCTTGTGCTTGCGCACTCAATCCGTGCGTGTGTGTGTGTGTGTGTCTGTGTGCGTGTGCACGTGTGTTCGTGTGCGCACGTGCATGTTTATGTGTGTGTGCGTGTATGTGCGAGTGTGCGAGAGCTGGACAGCCGTGCACTGCCAGGCGGGGACCGTTCCAGTCAGCGCTAGCCGGCTCTGCCGGCTTGACTGGCCACAAGGCCACTTTTGTAACCCTGAGGAAGGTCCTCTCCTATATGCTCCTTGCCAGACATGTCTCTCAGAGACCGCTGTTTGGGGTAGTCTAGCCGGCGGGAGCGGTAGTCTATCGGCCGGGAGCCGGCGGTACTCTAGTACTTAAGTGTGCTGGAGTATCGGCGGGTGTCTCTAGTAGAAGAGTAGCCTGCTTAGCTGGAAACCCCGTGTTACTGTGTTACTGCGTGTATGTGTGTGCGTGCGCGCATGTGTGTGTGTGTGTGTGTGTGTGTGTGGATGATTGCAGCTGTTGCGGCTGGGGGGACGATGCTCTCTGTTGCAGAGGCGACGTCGATGGTGACCGGGTTCAAGGTGTGTGTGTGTTTGCATTTGTGCCTGTGCGTGTGTATGTATGTGTGTGTGTGCGCGCATGTGTGTGCATGTTTGTGTGTGTGTGTTTGAGAGAGAGTGCTTGCAGCTGTTGCGCCCGGGGGGATCAGTTGCGGATGCGACGCCGATGGTGACAGGTCTTAAGGCGAGTTTGTGCGTGTGTGTGTGTCTCTCTCTTTGTATGTAGGTGTGTGTGTGTGTGCTTTACAAATGAGGTTGTTCACCCTCTTGCTGGCGCAAAGTTGGTCTCCCGCCTTCAAACAGAAATCCCTCAATTGTTGACTAGAAACAGCCTATCTAGGTCTGCCGTGCAAAGGTCTCTTCAAGGATCTCTCTCTCTCTCTCTCTCTCTGTCTCTCTCTGTGTGTGTTTATGTGACTGCAACTGAGATGAAGCCCGCTGCTCGCGCCGCCTCACTCTGCTAAACATTGTTACAACTGCGCATAAACACCCCCCCCCCTTGCAGAGCGGCATCCGCCAGGTGGGCTGGCTGTACAAAGTGTGCGGCAAGCCCTACCTCCCCCCTGCCAAACACACACACAGACACACGTGCTCGACATTCTGAGAGCTGCCCACAAACACGCAAACACACAAGTACCCCCCCCCTCTTTCTGCAGAGTGACATCTCTAGGCTGGCTGTACAAACGGTGCGGCAAGCCCTACCTCACCCCCTGCCAAACACACACACGTGCACCCTTGCTCGACATTCTCAGAGCTCCCCCAAAACACGCACCCCCCCTCTTTCACTGCAGAGCGGCATCCGCCAGGCAGGCTGGCTGTACAAGCTGTGCGGCAAGTCGCCTCTGGACATCAGCTGGAAAAAGTACTGGGTGAGAGTGTGTGCGCGCGTGTGTGTGTGTGTGTGTAAGCATGTGTGCGTTTGTGTGGGGGGAAGGGGAGGAGAAGTTACTGTTGGAGGTGGGAGGCATCAGTTAGGGCCACTCGCAGCACTCACACGTGGCCATCCATGCATCACAATCTTTCACCGCTGATAACCGCCTCTACTACACGGCACACCCCCCATGCGCAGCGCTCTGCCCCCCCTGCCAACGCTTTTGAAACACCACACCCTCATTCCCTAAGCCTTCCCCCATCCTGCACCCACAGTTCTTCATTGCTGGCGACCGCCTCTACTACACGGCAGACCCCGAGCAGCGCGCGACGGCCAAGACGCGGTACGTTGTGTGTGTGTGCGTGTGTGTGTGCGTGTGCGTGTGGATGAGGGGGGGGGACTTTCTTGTGTCTCTTGTGTCTCTTGTGTCTGCACTTCTGTCCGTGCGCACACATCCTCCACCCCCCATACCAGTCCACACACTGCCCACACTTCCCCCACACCCTCTAAAACCAAACCCTTGCAAGCCCTACATCCTACACCTAAACCCTAAACCTTAACCCGCAGCTACATCGCGCTCGACCGCATTCCGGTGCGCCCGCTGCTACACCGCCGCCAGCGCGTGGATGTGACCAAGATGTCCACGCCCGACATTGGCGTGTCGCTCATCGATACGAGGTGAGGAAGAAAGAGCATGTGTGTGTGTGTGGGGGGGGGGGGTCGGATGGCATTTTATTAAAGCAATGGGTTGAAACGTCACCAAGCTGTCCACACCCGACATTGGTGTGTCAACACGAGGTGAGGGATAGCTGCAAACAGATGTCAACAAGTGCCGACAATTGCCGACAACTGCCAACTGCTAACTTCCGCAACAACTGCCACAACTGCCGCAACAACTGTCACAACTGCCGACGACCGCCAACTGCCGCGCGGCGGTTCCTTTTGCTTGCGTTTTTATTCGGTTCCAATCATGCCGCCGGCGCGTGCACGTGTGACCAAATCATCCACACCTCCCCACACCTTCTCCGCACCTTCTTCAAACCTTCCCTACACCTCCCCCGCACCTTATTCACTGCAGGGTCATGGCCAACATGGGCGTGAAGCTCACGCCCAACACATGCTTTGGTCTCGTGTCTGGCGCGCACACATACTTTCTGGCGGCAGACACGCCGGAGGAGGTGTGTGCGCGTGTGTGTGTGTGTGTGTGTGGTGAGGTGCTTTGGTCTCGTGTCTGGCGCGCACACGTACTTTCTGGCGGCAGACACGCCGGAGGTGTGTGTGGTGTGTGTGTATGTGTGGCGCACACTGTGTGTGTGTGTGTGTGTGTGTGTGTGTGTGTGTGCGCGCTTGCGTGCATGCATGTGCGGCCTTGTGTGTGTGGCGGCAGCGACGGTGGTGGTGGTGGTGGTAGACGCTGCTACATGCACATGCCGCAGCTGAGGTCCCAGCCTCCCCAAAGCTCTGTACCAACCTAGCTCCATGTCCTCATCGGTTAAAGGCTCTCCGGGCCACTTGGGAAGCACTGCTACGCGCACACGCTTGCGCATATGCTGCCCCCCCCTACCCCCTTCCTTATCCCCCCCCCCGCCTCCTTCTGGCACACAGGCCAGGCTCTGGGTCAAGGCTCTCCAGGCCACTTGGGGAGCACTGCTACATGCACACGCTGCGCAGCACCGACGTGGTTGAACCCTCTCCACCACCCCTCGTTGCCTCCCCCCTCCCCCCATTGCATGCCAGGCGCTGGGTCAAGATGCCCAGTGCCGTGTGGCCTGCTGCCACATGCACACGCTGCCCTCCCCTCCTCCCTCTGGCACACAGGCCAGGCGCTGGGTTAAGGCGCTACGAGCCACTTGGGAAGCACTGCTACGCGCACATGCTTGTGCATATGCTGCCCCCCCCCCCTCCCCCCTTTCTTTTCCTTTCCCCCTCTCTTCCTTCTGGCACTGGGTCAAGGCGCTATGAGCCACTTGGGGAGCACTGCTACGCGCACATGCTTGCGCATATGCTGTCCCCCCCCCCTCCCCCCTCTCTTATCCTCCCCCCCTCTCTTCCTTCTGGCACACAGGCCAGGTGCTGGGTAAAGGCGCTGCGAGCCACTTGGGGAGCACTGCTACGCGCACACGCTTGCGCATATGCTGGCCCCCCCCCCTTTCTCCCCCCTCCCCTTTTCCTTATCCTCCCCCCTCTCTTCCTTCTGGCACACATGCCAGGCGCTGGGTCAAGGTGCTGCGCGCCACTTGGGGAGCAATGCTACACGCACATGCTTGCGCATATGCTGCTCCCCACCCTCCCCCCTTTATCCCCCCCCCCTCTCTTCCTTCTGGCATACAGGCCAGGCGCTGGGTTAAGGCGCTGCGAGCCACTTGGAGAGCACTGCTACGCGCACACGCTTGCGCATATGCTGCCCCCCCCCCCTTTTCTCCCCCCCCCCCTTTTCCTTATCCTCCCCCCTCTCTTCCTTCTGGCACACATGCCAGGCGCTGGGTCAATGCGCTGCGCGCCACTTGGGGAGCAATGCTACACGCACATGCTTGCGCATATGCTGCTCCCCCCCCCCTCCCCCCTTTCTTATCCTCCCCCCCTCTCTTCCTTCTGGCACACAGGCCAGGCGCTGGGTAAAGGCGCTGCGAGCCACATGGGAGCACTGCTACACGCACACGCTGCGCGGCACCGACGTGGTCGAGCCCTCGCTCCAGGACACCTCCCGCCTGATGGCGGCCAACCTGGCGCTCACGAGCACTGTGCGCGACCTGGAGGGGAAGGCGGCGGGAGCGGACTCTGAGTACTGGAAGGTGTGGGGAAGTGTGGAAGCATGTGGGGTGTGTGGAGGCTGTAGGGGTTCAGCCGAATACAAGCAATATAAGCTGATGGCAGCCAACCAGGCGCTCACAAGCACTGTGCGCGACCTGGAGGGCAAGGCTGCGGGGTCTGACTCGGAGTACTGGAAGGTGTGGGGAAGTGTGGAAGCGTGTGTGGTGTGTGGAGGCTGTAGGGGTTCAGCCGAATACAAGCAATATAAGCTGATGGCAGCCAACCAGGCGCTCACAAGCACTGTGCGCGACCTGGAGGGCAAGGCTGCGGGGGCTGACTCGGAGTACTGAAAGGTGTGGGGAAGTGTGGAAGCGTGTGTGGTGTGTGGAGGCTGTGGGGGTTCAGCCGAATACAAGCAATATAAGCTGATGGCAGCCAACCAGGCGCTCACGAGCACAGTGCGCGACCTGTAGGGTAAGGCTGCGGGGGCTGACTCGGAGTACTGGAAGGTGTGGGGAAGTGTGGGAGGGTGTGGGGATGGTGTGGGGGGTCTGCTGTTCAAAAATAAAACAAATAAGCTGATGGCAGCCAACCAGGCGCTCACAAGCACTGTGCGCGACCTGGAGGGCAAGGCTGCGGGGGCTGACTCGGAGTACTGGAAGGTGTGGGGAAGTGTGGGAGCGTGTGGGTCCACCTTCTCTCCTCTCTCTTCTTCTTCTCTCTTCTCTTGAAAACTAAACGTGATGAGTAAATAACAGCCAACCAGGCGCTCACGTGGGAGTTTTCTATTGAATCACATATGGATAGACAGTGCAAGCTTCTGTTGTTGCTGAGATTGGTCACGCGTGACTGCAATGACAAACTGAACACCATGAAGGCAGCTGAGACAGAAACGCACCGTGCGTAACCTGAACGGCTGAGGGGGCAGAATCTGTGTACATAGATGTTGTGGGGAAAGTGTGTCAGTGTTGCTCAACGTTTTTAGAGCGATGGCGGCCTTGCGACGCGGTACCAGCGCCACAGGATTAATTGGGGCCGATCTTGTGACGCAAAAGTGTGACTAGCAGAACTCAATCCCCATTCTTGAACCCCCCACTCATTGTTGCCCCCCCCCCCCCTTCCCGATTCCTCAGAACTGGCTGGAGTAGAAGTCATACAACCGAGAGCTGGAGGGCAAGCTCACATCCACACTCTCCCCCCACACAAGTGTGACCAGTCACACAACCCTGTCATTGACCGCTGCCACACAGAACTGGCTGGAGGAGAAGTCGTGCAACCCGGAGCTGGAGCACACTTGAATTCTCGCCCCTGAGCTCCCCACTCATTCTTTAATCCACCTAATTATTGAATTCCCCCCTAAACCGTGTCCTCAGAACTGGCTGGAGGAGAAGTCCTACAACCGAGAGCTGGAGGGCAAGCTCAAGGACCTGGCGCTGTATGAGATCGAGGTATGTGTGGGGTGTGGAGCACTCTGGAGGTGTGGATGTGTGTGTGGGGTGAGGGTCGGGGTGGGGGTGAGATAAAGCGCGAGCTGGAGGGCAGGCTCAAGGACCTGACGCTATATGTTGGTGCGCACGCACTCACTTGTTCACAGGCTTGCACTCTATTGTATTTGCATGCATGCAATCCCTCAGACATGTGCACGCATGCCAAACAAGACCAACAGCATGCTGGGCGCCACCCATGCACACACACACACACACACACACCAACCACAAGCTCATTCAACACACAAACACACACACAGGTCAAGACCGGCAGCATGAAGGGAGCCAACAGCGACGCGCGCATCTTCGTGGAGATGTTTGGGCCGTACGACAAGGTGCGGTGTTGGGTGCTAGGGTTTGGTCAGAGTTTGGTGTGGTGTTAACTCTGAGTTAAGACTGAGTTAAGACTGAGTTAAGACTGAGTTAAGACTGAGTTAAGACTGAGTCAAGACTGAGGTAAGACTGAGGTAAGACTGAGTTAAGACCATGCCAAACACAGGTCTCCATTGAGGAGGTGCACTTGGTAAACACAGGCAGCGAGCACACAGGGAACACGCAGGGCGCCGACCACAGGCCACAGTCAGTCCTGCCGTAGCCCCAACTATACAATATTTCCAAATACAGGTGTCCACTGGCGAGGTGCGCCTGGTGAATGCAGACAGCCACCAGCCCACGTTCGGCCGCGGCGCAAGGGACCTCTTCTTCGTGACTGCAAAAAACGTGGGCCTTCCGAAGCACATCAAGGTGTGTGCGGGAGGGAAGGGGGGCGCGTGGGAGAGGGAGAGGGAGGGAGGTGATGGGATAATATGTTAGTTGACGATTGGTAATGTTAGTAACAGTACAGTAACACGGGGTTTCCAACTAAGCAGGCTACTCTTCTACTAGAGACACCCGCCGATACTCCAGCACCCTTAAGTACTAGAGTACCGCCGGCTCCCGGCCGATAGACTACCGCTCCCGCCAGCTAGACTACCCCAAACAGCGGTCTCTGAGAGACATGTATGGCAAGGAGCATATAGGAGAGGACCTTCCTCAAGGTCACAGTAGTGGCCTTGTGGCCAGTCAAGCCGGCAGAGCCGACTGGCGCTGACTGGAACGGTCCCCGCCTGGCAGTGCATGGCTGTCCAGCTCTCGTTTGCATGGGGCTCAGCCGGCGCCCCATGCCTCATGCATGGCCAGGTCCCACCCTCCAGGGGTGCATGGGCGACAGAGTTGTCATGGAGGCTGCCTGAAGACCCTCCAACGCCATTCACCGGCAGACGAGCGACCCCGAGGATGAGCGCGGTGACGAACGCTGCGATTGGTGAAGCGGATTTACTCTGTGTTGCCTCGGCGGTCGCCACCGCGGTAGCCCGCCTCCACGGGCAGCCATCTTGACCGGTGCCGCATGCATTGCACGGGGGAGGATAATCCGCTCCCAGACGGGCCGCGGCAGCGCCGCGGCTACTCGCCAAGCCATGCAGCGCCGGGCAAGCCGCTCCTGAAGTGTTCCACCGAGGGGCAGTCTAGCAGGCGCCGGGCCAGTCGTATTTTACCCCGCTTGTCAGCGGCACGGAGATCCTCGTCACCAGCAGCGCCGCATTGCTGGGTCCAGGGCTCGGCGACAAGAACGCGCCTCCGTTAATCGAGCCCCATGCAGGAATGTGAGAGAGGGATATAAAGGGAGAGGTGGAGGGAGGGAGAGGGGAAGAGAGGAAGAGAGAGAGGGTGAGAGAAAGAGGGAGAGAGGGAGTGCAGGAGGGGATGCGAGGGAGAGATCTGGAAAGGGAGAGGGAGAGAGATGGCAAGTGCAAAAGAGAGAGAGAGGCAGCTGAAGACTCTTGGAGGACAGGTTATCCACTTCCACATCCTTCTCACAACCATCCACACCATCCATGACATCCCCACCATATTCAAAGGTGTGGCACGACACCACCGGCCGCCACCCGGAGTGGTTCCTCGACAAGATCCGCATCCGCCAGCGCCACTCACACTTTATTCGTTTGAATTTAAAATATTTTTATTTTCTCATCCTCCCACACTTGATATGCAGGTTTGGCACGACAACACCGGCCGCCACCCCGAGTGGTTCCTCGACGAGATCCGCATCCGCAAGCGCGGCGCGATCGACAAGACTGCAGACCTGATGGGCACGAGCACCATGCGCAAGTCAATGTCGGCGGCCTCCTCTGGGGCACGCGGCCCAGGTAACAATCACTAGATAAAGTGGAAAATGCATATTGTTCAACATTGTGACGATGCGCGAACGACGATTGAGTTACCAAAATCCACTTGTCCGCAGGCGCATCCTTGATGTGCCCTCAGGCCCCCCTCAAGGGCAGCCGTGTGACGAGCACCGGCACTACAATAGCATGGCCTCTCCCCAGCCGTACAGATCACACCCTAATGCATGCCCTTCTACACACGATTGTCCTGCAGGCGCGTCCTTCATGTCCCCTCAGGCGCCCCACAAGGGCAGCCGCGTGACGAGCACCGGCATGACCAAGGCCGCTGGTGGCCCGTGGGCGGTCTTCCCTTGCGGGCGGTGGTTTTCGACGAGGTAGGGGATTGAAACGTTGTTATGAGGGCTGAACAACTGGAGGTCACACAGGGGGCTTGAATCACAGGCCCGTGGGCAGTGTTCCCATGCGGGCAGTGGTTCACGACGAGGTAGGGGACTCAAAACGTTGTTATGAGGGCGGAACAACTGAAGGTCATAAAGGGGGCTGGCATCGCAGGCCCGCGGGCTGTTTTCCCATGCAGGCGGGGGTTCTTTATGAGGCTGGTCTGCTGGGGCTCGAGAAGCAGCTGGGCGGCTCGGAATATGGTGGTGAGGGTGGAGGGTCGAATTTGAACCGCCCTTACGAAGGAGGTTCAAGCAACAGGCCCGTGGGCGATGCCCTCGTGCGGGCGGCGGTTCTCAAACAAGTGAGCCAGAGGCTTGAGAATGAGTGAGGGGGCTCGAAGTCTCGCACCCAGCCAACCCTTGATCAAACTGCCTGTCCTCACGCCTGGAACCCTCACACCCCAATCCACCCCTGGGTCCACACCTGGGTCCCCTGGAACCCTCACACCCCAGTCCACCCCTGGAACCCTCACACCCCAATCCCCCCATTCCGGACCAGGCTCGACGACTCCCGCATTATGCGTCAGCTGTTTGCCGGGCACGCGACGCCGCTCATCCAGTACACCGTGAGTGTGGGGGTGTCCACACCTGGGTCCACACCTGGGTCCGCACTTGCGAGTGTGGAAGCACGCATGCTGCACGCTGCACAGCTGCCCCAGCTGTGGGGCTGGGGGATCATCCCAACACCCCGCACAATCCACACTCCACACCTCCCACACCCTCCACACCGTTCACACCTTTGACACAGGTCGAGGTCGTCACAAGTGACCTCCGCGGCGCCGGTACCGACGCAAACGTGCACCTGGTGATGCAAGGTGGGTAGGACAAGACAGTATCGATGCACACGTGTGAACTGGTAGCCCGCCTCATGAGGCAGCTCCCTCAATCCCATGCCCTGAGGGTGCGTAGGGGTGGGGGGTGGGATATAAAATTTCCGGGGGTATGAATTATCCCAGTAACAGTTCCTCAGCCCTGGGCGCCGCTAGGGGCTGTCCTCTCACCCCTCCTCCGGTGGAAACACGCATGGGTCTTCTGCGGGCCATAGCGCAGCTGACGTGCGGGTGTTACAACAGGGCCTCAGCTCACCATCCCAATTCAAACGGAGGGATTTCTCCTACGTGTGTGTGGAGGGGGGGGGGGCTGCTACAGTTACAGTTACATCGGCTTTCCAGCAGGGACTACCTCTAGTCCTAGCGCCACCGCCTAGACCCAAGTCCAGTTCTGGCCCTAACAATTACTTGTGAGGGGCGGTAGCCACCAGCCGGCTGCCTGCCAACGTGTAGTCCCAGAGCAAAAAGGAGAGCTATTGTGCGACGCCTCCAAAATAGGTCCTAACTGCTTCTAGGGGATAGGGGGTCAAGTGGCGCTTGCCAATCTACTTGACCGCCGTGGTGGAGGGGCCGGCGCCTGAGGGGCAGCCGGACCGTACACCACGGCTCTCCACCCGACCCTATCCTGAGCACGCTCAAACGCCGTGTCCGAAAAAGTCTTCCAATCAGAACGAGTGCCACTAGTTTCGCCTAGCTGCTGAATCAGTAGCTTAAGAAAATAGTGTCGGGAGGAGGCTGGAGGCCGGCCTTGCTGCCGAGCCACATCCATTGTGCAGTCAAAAGTCGTACGAGGAAGACGAGAAGCCGGCATGCGCATCACATGGCCTAGCCACTGCATTGATCGCTTTGCCACAAGGCTCTCAATTGGCTCAGTGTCGCACGCCTGCCGAATATAAGTTAATCTGTGCCGGTCGACCAGGCGCACACCCAGAATGCGACGAAGGCAGTTAGAGTGGGCAACCTCCAATTGAGTCAGTTGTGTTTTAGTAGGGGCCCATGTTTCGCAGCCGTACAGAAAGTGGGGCAGCACGAAAGTGTTGTAAACCCGCATCTTAGACTGCACTTGCATCTTCTTGCTGGCCCAAATCTTATCAAAAGACGCAAACACGCCCAGCGCGCGACCGACACGCATACCGATCTCCTTTTGCACACCACCACTCTGGGTTATCCAACTCCCTAGATACTTAAATGCAGAGACGGTCTTCACTTCACCACCAGTCAGTGCAAACGTGGGCAGATCCACGTCAAAATCTGCTGGCAAAATCTTCACTTCTGTCTTGGCGGCGTTGATTCGCATGCCAAAGCTAGAGGACACCTTGTCAAGGATTTTCAGCATAAGCGCCAACTGAGCTGGGTCATGCGAGAACAAACATAAATCGTCGGCATACATCAGCATTACTATACGCTCAACCGACGACGACAACACAGAGCCGCCGGCTCGGGTCACGACTGACACGCCAGCCCCCTCTGGCATCATGTCTAGCGCCTTTTTCACTATGTGGTCAATAAAAACATTGAACAACACAGGAGCAATGACGCACCCCTGTCGCACACCAGACGACACGGGGAATTCGTGCCCTATTTTCCCAGCCAGCCGCACGGCAGCTGCGGTGTTGGTGTGAAGATGCTCCAACAGATCAATAATGTGCGGATGAACACTATGTAATCTAAGGACTCTCCACAGTGCCGCACGGTTTATGCAATCGTAAGCTTTAGAATAGTCGACAAATGCCATAGCCATGCGTTTTTGTACTCGGCATGTGCCGCGCTCAGCGAGCGCAGAGTAAAAGGGGGCTGCTAGCCTCTAGCTAAATCCCTGCATGCCTGCGCAGACATTGCACCTCTGGAAGATAAACACACACCCCCCCCTGCTTGCCACAACCTGGTACCAGGCACGCTCGGCACTGGCAAGCGCCACATGCTCTCGTCGGGCTACGACGACTTCGACCGGTGAGCACGCAGCGTGCCCTCTTTGAGGTTTCGGGACTGCTCAGTGGTCTCTGGGAAGGATTTTAGTAATTAGTTTTTTTTTCCGGCTCCAGCAACTTTGACCGCTCATACCAGGCACAATACACAGCGAGTATTCAGGCAACGCATGCCGTTGTGCTGTTCTCGGCACGAGCTTTCCAACGCACCGCTCCACGCTCTCTCCCACTAAGTGTGGGGTGGTTCTCTGGGAAATGAGAAATCCGGCTCCGGTATACGGCTCGCAGGGGAATCACTGCTTCTAACTAACACAGGGGGACTGACAAGGGTCGAATCCGCATGTGACTTCACAAGGGATGAATCCGAAAGTGCGTCCTCTTGATGTGTTTCTCAGCAGCCCCCGTTCTCACCCACTGCTCAATGAGCACAGCCCTCCCTCCCCCCCCAACTTTGAGGCCTCACATCTCGGCCCCCAGGAGTCGAAATTGGAACTAAAACCCCCGACGGTTTTGGAACGTTTACAGCAAGGAGACAAGATTCCAGCATGTGTTCCATTTCTCGTTTTTTTGCCACCCCCCCTCCCCCCTGCCCCCTCCCTTGCTAAGGCCCCATTTACCAAGCGATGGTGGACCCCATTCCCAGGCGACCGCGGCCACACGTCCAATGTGTTCACCATTGATGACGAGGAGCTGGGCGAGCTGCTCACCATCACCATCTCAATCCTCACATCCCCTTATTCAAAACCCCTATGCCCCGAACCTGCCCCCAAACCCCCATGACACCCTTGCATGCCGCAGCCACACGTCCAATGTGTTCACCATCAATGACGAGGAGCTGGGCAAGCTGCTCACCATCACCAGCTCATGTCCCCTCAGTCTAATCCCTGTGCCCTGAAGTCCCCATTTCACCCATGCATGTCGCAGTCACACGTCCAAAGTGTTCACGATCGACGACGAGGAGCTGCGCGAGCTGCTGACCATCACCAAATCAACCCCCCTCAATTCCTGACCCCACTACTAAGCCCCCATTCACTTGTGCGATGCTCAACCCCACACGCCCTGGCGACCGCAGCCACACGTCCAATGTGTTCACCATCGATGACGAGGAGCTGGGTGGGCTGCTGACCATCACTCAAACCTCACATCCCCTTTGACTCAACGCCCCCATGCCTGAACCTTCACCCAAACCCCCATTGCACCCTTGCATGCTTCAGCCACACGTCCAACGTGTTCACCATCGATGACGAGGAGCTGGGCGAGCTGCTCACCATCACGATCGGCCACGACGGCACCGGGCACGGCGCGTCTTGGCACTGCGACCACGTTGCCATCACGAATGAGAAGACGGGCGGGCGCTTCCTGTTCCAGTGCAGGTGCGAGTGTGAATACGATTGTAAATCTAAGTGTATACGGGTGTGGATATGAGGTGTGTGGGGGAGTGGGGTTGTAAGGGTGCCGATGGCTGTGGCCACGTCAACATCACGAATGAGCAGAAGGGCGAGCGCTTCCTGTTCCAGTGCAGGCAAGTGTGGATGCGAGTGTGGACACAAGGTGTGGGGGGGGAGTGGAGTTGTAAGGGTGCCGATGGCTGTGGCATTGCGGCCCCGTGGCGAATGCATCCACGTGGCCATCTCGAATGGGAAGACGGGCGAGCCCTTTCTGTTCCAGTGCAGGCGAGTGTAGGTACGAGTGTGGATACAAGGTGTGTGGGGGAGTGGAGTTGTAAGGGTACCGATGGTTGCGGCCAATTGGCCAATGCGTCCACGTGGCCATCACGAATGAGAAAACGGGCGAGCGCTTCCTGTTCCAGTGCAGGCGAGTGGGTGGTGTGGATGCGTTGTGCGGGGGGAGGAGTGGAGTGGTGGGGGGGCGTGATGGCCGCTCTCCTGCATGCGGCTTGTTCCTGGTGATCACAAATGGGAAGATGGTCAGGCGTTTCCTGTTCCAGTGCAGGCGAGTGGGTAGTGTGGATGCAATGTGTGTGGGGAAGAGTTGAGTGACAGCGCCGGCGGCCGCTCTCCCGAATGGCAATGTGACCACTTTGCCATCGCGAGCGTGACGACGGGCGGGCGGTTCCTGTTCCAGTGCAGGCGAGTGGGGCTGCCATGGTTGCTGTTGGGGTTCCACTGCGGGGACATTGTCCATGTGCCAATGGCGATGGCCAATGCGACCACGTGGCCAACACGAATGAGGAGACGGGCGAGCGCTTCCTGTTCCAGTGCAGTCGAGTAAGAAGTGTGGGGATGCTTTGTGTGTGTGGGGAGGAGTGGAGTGTGGGGGCTGTGATGGCCGCTCTCCCACATAGCACTGGCCATCACAAATGGGAAGATGGGTGAGCGACTCCTGTTGCTGAGTCGGTGGGCAGGGGCTGCCTTGGTTGCTGTTGTTGTGCCATCGTGTGTGTGGGGCGGGTGGGGGGGTCGGGGGGGGGGGGGGAATAACAACAACAACAACAACAACAGCAGCAACAGCAACAACAACAACAGCAACGCAGGGACTGGTTTCACGCACAGCTGGGTGACAGTCGCACTGATGACAGCCCTCAGGCCACCAGATGACTGCAACCTCTACTCAACACCGCTCCCAACAGCAACAGCAACAACAACGACAACAACAACGCAGGGACTGGTTTGACGCGCGCCTGGGTGACGGCCGCACCGAGCGCACGCTGACAGCGAGCAACGACCTCGGGCGCATGGCGTACTACACGTTCAGCGGTACGGATTGTGCAACACCCCGCAACACTTAGCAACACCCTACAACACCACACCCCTGTTTAGGGACTCTTTCAGTGCCTAGCTAGGGTAAGCAACGACCTCGGGTGCATGGCGCACTGCACGTTCAGCAGTACGGATTGCAACGCTGAAGTGGCAGTATCATTCCCCACTGACAGCGAGAATATAACTGTTGCAATGGTCAGTAGAACTGTTGCGACAGTTATGCTGCAACTAGCAGTACCACCATCACCGCGGTGAGATGAGACAACATACGGCAGATGAGGTCGCACAGTAGCTATCCTTTTTGCTCTGGGACTTCGCGTTGGCAGGCAGCCAGCGGGTGGCTACCGCCCCTCACAACTTATTGTTAGGGCCATAACTGGATTTGGGTCTAGGCGGTGGTTCTGGGACTAGAAGGTAGTCTTCGCTGGAAAGGCGATGTTACTGATACTGTTACGGTAGATGAGACAACATACTACCCCCCCCCCTAAACCACCCAACAACCTCCACCCCCTTCTGCACGCCCCAGTCTCCACAAGTGACATCCGCGGTGCCGGCACCGACGCCGACGTGTACGTTGCGCTGCACGGCGACATGGGGGACTCGCTGACTGTGATGCTGCCATCCCAGGTGTGTGTGTGTGTGTGTGTGTGTGTGTGTGTGTGTTTTGGGGGGGGGTTGATCGGGGTCTATGTATGGTCTAGGTGGATCTTGGAAGGGGCAACTCCTAGGGCAAACACTGATTTGCACGGCAACATGATGCTACCATCCCAGGTGTGTGCGCGTGTGTGTGTGGGGGTGGGGTGGGGTGATTGAGGTGTAATCATGGGTTCTAGGCGGGTTTTTGGGGGCCACTCCTATGGCCAATGTTGCGCTGCATGGCGTTATGGGTGACAGTGATGCTGCCATCCCAGGTGTGTGTGTGGGGGGGGGCTGTTTGCGTGTATGTGGGTGTTGGTGCGTTTGGTGTGTGTGGGGGGGGGATCGGGGTTTATTTACGGTTTGGGCGGTTCTTGGAAGGGCAACTCCTAGGGCCAGCGTCGCGCTGCATGGCGACATGGGCGACTGTACGACTGTGATGCTGTCATCCCAGGCGTGTGTGTATGTGGGTGGGGGTGGGTGAGTTTGTACATATGGGGGTGGAGGTGTTCGGGGTATATTTATGGTTTCATGGTTCTTGCCTCCCCTAGAGCCAATGTTGCACTGCATAGCGACTTGCCCACTGTGATGCTGCCATCCCAGGTGCGTGCACATTGCAACGAAGTACGGTGGCTTGTAGGGTGGCTTGTGGTTTTGAGCTCCCCTCCCCCCTTCCCTCCACAACACACACACACACACACAGCCAGAGCAGCCATTTGGCTCTGACGCACACACGCACACACACACCACACAACCACGCTCGCAGCCGGAGCACTTTGAGCGCGGCCAGACGGACGAATTCCGGCTGCAGCTGCCGTGGGTCGGCCGTCTGCGCACGCTCACAATTGGCCACAACAACAAGGGGCCGGGGCCCGCGTGGCACCTGCACATGGTGGAAGTAAAGGTATGGGGGGGTGGATGAATGGTGTGGATGGTTTGTGTGGATGGTGTGTATGGGCGGTTGCGCACGCTCACGATTGGTCACAGCAACAAGGGGCCGGGGCCCGCGTGGCACCTGCACATGGTGGAAGTAAAGGTATGGGGGGGTAGATGGATGGTGTGGATGGTTTGTGTGGATGGTGTGTATGGGCGGCTGCGCACGCTCACGATTGGTCACAGCAACAAGGGGCCGGGGCCCGCGTGGCACCTGCACATGGTGGAAGTAAAGGTATGGGGTGGTGGATGGATGGTGTGGATGGTTTGTGTGGATGGTGTGTATGGGTGGCTGCGCACGCTCACGATTGGTCACAGCAACAAAGGGCCGGAGCCCGCGTGGCACCTGCACATGGTGGAAGTCAAGGTATGGGTGTGTGGATGGATGGTGTGGATGGTTTGTGTAGATGGTGTGTATGGGTGGCTGCGCACGCTCACAATTGGTCACAGCAACAAGAGGCCGGGGCCCGCGTGGCACCTGCACATGGTGGAAGTTAAGGTTTGGGGGTGTGGATGGATGGTGTGGATGTTTTGTGTAGATTGTGTGTATGGGCATCTGCGCACGCTCGCGATTGGTCACAGCAACAAGGGGCCGGTGCCTGCGTGGCACCTGCACATGGTGGAAGTCAATGTATGGGTGTGTGGATGGATGGTGTGGATGGTTTGTGTGGATGGTGTGTATGGGCGGCTGCGCACGCTCACGATTGGTCACAGCAACAAGGGGCCGGGGCGTGGCACCTTCGCATGGTGGAAGTCGAGGTGTGGGGGTGTGGATGGTTTGTGTGGATGGTTTGTGTGGTTAGGAGGGTGCATGCGTGCCCACACTTGCATTGGGTCACAGCAACATGGGGCCGGGGCCAGCGTGGCACCTGCACATGGAAGAAGTCAAGGTGTGGGGGTGTGGATGGTGTGTGTGGATGGTTTGTGTGTGGATTATGTGTATTGGCAGCTGCGCACGCTCAGGATTGGCCGCAACAAGGGACCGGGGCCCGCATGGCACCTGCACATGGTGGAAGTCAAGGTATGGGTGTGTGGATGGATGGTGTGGATGGTTTGTGTAGATGGTGTGTATGGGTGGCTGCGCACGCTCACAATTGGTCACAGCAACAAGAGGCCGGGGCCCGCGTGGCACCTGCACATGGTGGAAGTTAAGGTTTGGGGGTGTGGATGGATGGTGTGGATGTTTTGTGTAGATTGTGTGTATGGGCATCTGCGCACGCTCGCGATTGGTCACAGCAACAAGGGGCCGGTGCCTGCGTGGCACCTGCACATGGTGGAAGTCAATGTATGGGTGTGTGGATGGATGGTGTGGATGGTGTGTATGGGCGGCTGCGCACGCTCACGATTGGTCACAGCAACAAGGGGCCGGGGCGTGGCACCTTCGCATGGTGGAAGTCGAGGTGTGGGGGTGTGGATGGTTTGTGTGGATGGTTTGTGTGGTTAGGAGGGTGCATGCGTGCCCACACTTGCATTGGGTCACAGCAACATGGGGCCGGGGCCAGCGTGGCACCTGCACATGGAAGAAGTCAAGGTGTGGGGGTGTGGATGGTGTGTGTGGATGGTTTGTGTGTGGATTATGTGTATTGGCAGCTGCGCACGCTCAGGATTGGCCGCAACAAGGGACCGGGGCCCGCATGGCACCTGCACATGAGTGGGAGTCAAGGTGTGAAGGTGTGGATGGATGGTTTATGTGGATGGTTTGTGAGGATGTTTTGAGTGGATGGTGGGGGTGGGAGGGTACGCTCGTGCCCACACTCGCGTTGGGCCACATCAAGAAGCGGCCGGGGCCCGCGTGACACCTGCACATGGGTGGAAGTGAAGGTGTGGATTGATGGGTAGTGTGGGTTGTGTGGGAGGGTGCGCACGCTCACGATTGGTCAAAATGAAAAGTAGCCAGAAACGTTTGGCATCATCGTATGGCGGAAGTCAAGATGGAGGGATGAATGGTGTGGAAAGGCGCTTGCAGGCTGCCATCCACACAATCCACACAATCCAAACGTGTCCCACACTTTCCCCACACTTTGTCACACGACCTCAGGACGAGGAGGAGGACAACAAGGTCTACTTCTTCAGCTGCGGAAAGTGGTTTGGCCTCGGCTTAGGGGACAACCTTCTGGAGCGGACGCTGGTCGCTGTGGAGGGCAACCCACGGGACAACTGGACGGACTACAGGTGTGCATGAATGTGTGGGGAGCGTGTGGTAGAAGGGTGGGGGGGGGGGGCGTGCGGTTCACAATGGGGGACTGACCCACCCCCATGACCCCACGCATTCCCATGGGCTCGAGTTTTGCACGAGCACGCCGCGCGGCGCCCCCGCAACCGCTCCCACTTTCACAATCGCTCCCACACTGCCCTCCCTAAGTCCCACAGGCTGGACTCCCACAGGCTGGACTACACGAGCACGCTGCGCGGCGCCGGCAACCACCTCCACACCGATTCCACACCCGCCCCCACACAGAATCCACACCCGCCCCCACACTGACCCACCCCCAAAACATATCACACAGGCTGGACTTATACACGAGCACGCTGCACGGCGCCCCCACACCCACGTCCACGCCCGCCCCCACACCGACTCCACACCCGCCTCCACACTTACCCCCCCCCCCAAAAAAAACATCACACAGGCTGGACTTCTACACGAGCACGCTGCGCGGCGCCGGCACTGACGCCAACGTTTACTTCCAGCTTATTGGGGAGAAGGGGGACAGCGAGGTTAGTGTGTGTGTGCGTGTGTGTGTGTGTGCATGTGTGTGTGTGTGTATGCAGGAGTTGGGTGGACGAGCGCGGGAGAGGGTTGGTGGGTGAGTGGGTGCAGCAGCCCTGATGCCAACGTCTACTGCCAGCTTGTTGGGGAGAAAGGGGACCGCGAGGTGTGTGCGTGTGTGTGTGTGTGTGCGTGTGTGTGTGTGTGTGTGTGTGTGTGTGTGTGTGTGCATGTAGGTGTGTGTGTGTGTGTATGTAGGAGGTGGGTGGACGAGGGTGGGAGAGGGTTGGTGGGTGGGTGGGTGCAGGCGCTCTGACGCCAACGTGTACTGCCAGTTTTTTGGAGAAAAGGGGGGCAGCGAGGTGTGTGTGTGTGTGTGTGAGTGTCTGTGTGTGCGTGTGTGCTTGTTTGCGTGTGTGTGCGTGCGTATGTAGGAGGTGGGTAGATGAGGGTGGGGGAGGGTAGGGGGTTTGGTGCAGCAGTTCTGATGCCAACGTGTACTTCAAGCTTATTGGGGAGAAAGGGGACAGTGAGGTGTGTGTGTGTGTGTGTGCATGTATGTGTGTGTGTGTGTGTGTGTGTGTGTGTGTGTGTGTGTGTGTATGTAGGAGGTGGGTTGACGAGGGTGGGAGAGGGTTGGTGAGTGGGTGGGTGCAGCAGCCCTGATGCCAACGTGTCCTTCCAGCTTGTTGGGGAGAAGGAGGACAGCGGGGTGTGTGCGTGTGTGTGCGTGTGTGTGTGTGTGTGCGTATGTAGGAGGTGGGTTGACGAGGGTGGGAGAGGGTTGGTGGGTGGGTGGGTGCAGCAGGTTTGATGCCAAAGTGTCCTTCCAGCTTGTTGGGGAGAAGGGGGACAGCGAGGTGTGTGTGCGTTTTTGCGTGTGTGTGTGTGTGTGTGTGTGTTTGTGTGCGTGTGTGTGTGTATGTAGGGGGTGGGAGGACGAGGGTGGGGGAGGGTGGGCGGGTGCAGGTGCTCTGACACACCCTCAAGTCTACCACGCCACCAGAGGCATCATGCAGATTGTAAAATCAAACACACACACACACACACACGTACACTCTTGAACAGGTCACCAAGGTCGCCGCCCCGCGCGAGGCTTTTGAGCGCGGCTCCAAGGACACATTCACGTACAAAATGCCCTTCTTGGGCAAGCTCACAAAGCTGCTCATCCAGACGGACAACAGCGGGGACAATGCCGCGTGGCACTTGTTCAAGGTGTGTGTGTGTGTGTGTGCTTGGAGGTGGTTTCATTTATGTACTGGGTTAGGTGATCCAAGGTTACAAGCACGACTTTGATTGATTTATTGGGTTAGGAGGCAGTATGAAGGCGAAGGGCTGCAATCATCCAGACGGACAACAGCAGGGACAGCGCGGCGTGGCACATGTTCAAGGTTTATTGGGTGGGGGGTTGCATCCCCTTTCCCAGGTCGATGGCATGTGCACCAACCAACCATATCCACTGGTCACTCGCCACACACACACACACACACACACACACACATACGCACAATCACATGTACACACAAACACCCAGGTCGACAACACGTGTGCCAAGGACAAGAAGTGCGCCGTGTTTGCGTGTCTCTCTCAACCCTGCTTCCCCAACCGGCCATATCCACTCATCACTCACCACACACACACACACAATCACATGTTCACACAACCACCCAGGTCGACGTCACGTGCGCCAAGGACAAGAAGTGCACCGTGTTTGTGTGTCTCCCTCCACCCTGCAGCCCCAACCGGCCATATGCACTAGTCACTCACCACAGAGAGAGAGAGAGAGATATCGTTACAGAGAACTCTGCACGGCAGACCTAGATAGGCTGTTTCTGGTCATCATTGAGGAGGTTCCATTTTGAGGCGGGTCACAAACCGTGCGCCAACAAGAGGGTGAATAACCTCATTCAAAAGCGCCGTGTTTGCATGTCCCTCTCCACCGTGCAGCCCCAACCGGCGATATCCACTCATCACTCACCACACACACACACACGCACACACACACACACACACACACAACCACAACCACACACACACATACACACACACGCACACACACACACACAACCACAACCACACAGGTCGACGTCACGTGCGCCAAGGACAAGAAGTGCACCGTGTTTGTGCGTCTCTCTCAACCCTGCAGCCCCAACTGGCCATATCCACTGGTCACTCACCACACACACACACACACAAACATACACACACACACACATGCGCACACACAACACACAGGTCGACGTCACGTGTGCCAAGGACAAGAAGTGCACCGTGTTTGTGTGCAACGATTGGCTGCGGTCAGACCAGCCAGAGGTGTGTGTGGATGTTTGTGTGGATGTTTGTGTGGGGTTTGTGTGGAATGACTGGCTGCAGTCGGACCAGCCAGAGGTGAGTGTGGATGTTTGTGTGGATGTTTGTGTGCAATGACTGGCTGCGGTCGGACCAGCCAGAGGTGGGTGTGGATGTTTGTGTGGATGTTTTTGTGGATGTTTGTGTGCAACGACTGGCTGCGGTCAGACCAGCCAGAGGAGGGTGTGGATGTTAGTGTGGATGTTTGTGTCCAATGACTGGCTGTGGTTGCACCAGCCAGAGGCGTGTGGAGTTTTTTTCTGTGTTGGGGCTTTTTTCGCCTCAACCCTAAACCTGAACCCAGCCTCAAGTGTGTGTCTGGATTTTGACGGGGCCGCTTCTGTCGGCCTCCCCTTGAGATCATCATGCTCTCCTTCTGAGTCAGCGAGTGAAGGTAAAGGTGGTGTTTTTGTACCCTCTCGTTGTGCACGCGCGCCTCCAGACTGCCGCCACCCCAGTGATTTATTTTTCGGCTGTACACAACCATTTGGCTGTATTCCGGCTATACTTTGACCTTGCACACAGCTCAACTCATGCAGTGGATTGCTAGTCTGACAAGCCCGCCAGACACAACACGTCAACAGCTTTCAAATAACCTATATATGAGGACAAAAGGTCAACGGGAGGTCAAAGGTCAAAGCAGTCACAGCAAAATCCGGCTGTGAATTTATCCAATTTTCCAATTGATCCAATTTATTGATCAATTTATTTTAAAAAAATCATAAAAAGGAAATCACTGCGCCACCCCTTCCCGCCCCTTGCCACAAACTTCTCTTCCTCTCGCCTCCAAGCCCTCACACCCTCTCCCCCTCTCTCCCATACCCATAGGTCTACCCCTCCATCGAGCTGCTCCCCGGGCTGCCCGTCCCACTGGCGATGACGTACCGCGTCGAGGTGACCACTGCAGAGATGAAGGGCACAGGAACGACGTGAGTGCCGACTGAGACCCCAGCTCAGGCGCCATGTAACACCATAGTTGCTGCCGGGCCTGTGGCACCACACTAGATGGGCGGTACCGCGTCGAGGTGACGACTGCGGAGATGAAGGGCGCGGGCACGACGTGAGTGCCGACTCCTATTAGTTTATAAACCTCACCTCACATGTGCTGCTCAAGCCTTTGTTTAGTGGTCCACACGTGCCTGGGCAGCCCTGACACCCTGGATACGACACATACAGCGCAGTCACCAAAACTAGGATACAGCACATATAGCTCTCGTAGTATGCTCCTTTCTAGGTAGTGCAGGCCATCAAGAACCGCATTGCCATGGCAGCAGAGGCATGGGAACGGCGTGTCGGCTGTGACCCCAGCTCAGGCGCCATATAACACCATAGTTGCTGCCGGGCCTGTGGCACCACACTAGATTGGCGGTAGCGGCCACTCAGGTATGACCACTGCGGAGATGCAGGGCACAGGAACGACGTGAGTGCCGACAGACCCCAGCTCGGGCGCCATATAACACCATAGTTGCTGCCGGGCCTGTGACACCACACCAGATGGGTGGTAGCGGCCACTCAGGTATGACCACCGCAGAGATGAAGGGCACGGGCACAACGTGAGTGCTGAGGGCTGAATTAGTGCTGAATGAGTGCTGAATGAGTGCTGATTCCGCACTGTTTTTGTATTATGGAACAGCAGTCTCTCCCTCTCCCCCCCTGCCTTCCCCCCTGCCTCCCTCCCCCCCTCCCCCTCCCTCCCCCCCCCCTCCCCCTCCCCCCTCCCACCTCCCCACCTCGCCCCCCGCCCCTCCCTCCCCCCTCCCCCCCTCTCCCTCCCTCCCTCCCGTCCGCCCTCCCGCCTGCCCTTATCCCTCTCAATCCCCTACCCCTCAACCACCCATCACCAATTGCATCACAGCTCCAGCATCGTTCTCATCGGTGCAACCGACCCCCCCCCCCTCACCCAAAACGTGCTGATTCCGCACTGTTTTTTGTATTATGGAACAGCAGTCTCTCCCTCTCCCCCCCTGCCTTCCCCCCTGCCTCCCTCCCTCCCCCCTCCCTCCTCCCCCTCCCCCCCTCCCCCCTCCCCACTCCCCAACCTCGCCCCCGCCCCCCCTCCCTCCCCCCCCTCCCCTCCTCCTCCTTCCCTCCGTCCCCCTCCGCCTGCCTTATCCTCTCATCCCCCTACCCTCAACCACCCATTCACCCAATTGCATCACAGCTCCAGCATCGTTCTCATCGGTGACGAACCGCCCCCCCCCCCCTCCCTGCGACCGGCACCCCAACACACCCGCCACACTCCACGTACCCCCCCGTCCCCCCCCCCATCTGCCTCCTGCATGTTATTCATTATCTCAGCTGCATCGTTTCACTATCTCAGCTGCATCGTTTCACTCGAGCTCCATGGTGCAACAGCCCCCCCCCCCTTACCCCCCAAACACCACTCCAGAAACACCACCGCCCCCCCCCTGCATGTGATTCACAATCGCAGCTCCAGCGTCTTCCTCGAGCGCCACGGCGCTAGGCGGGCGCATCTGCCCCATCCAGCCCACCTTGATCTTGCCTCCTACCACCACCTCTACCCCCACCCGCCCCACACCCAACCACCCACCCACCCACCCCTAGGTCAAGCGTGTTCCTCGAGCTCCACGGGGCGACCATCCACCTCGGCCCCATCCACCTCACCTTCATCTTGCCTCCTACCACCACCTCTACCCCCACCCACCACACCCATCCACCCACCCCTAGGTCGAGCGCGTTCCTTGAGCTCCACGTTGCGACCGGACGCCTCGGCCCCATCCAGCCCACCTTCATCTTGCCTCCTCCACCACCTTCCTTCCCCTACCCCCACCCATCCACCCACCCACCTACCCCTAGGTCGAGCGTCTTCCTCGAGCTCCACAGTGCGACCGACCGCCCCCCCCCCCCTGCGACCGGCACCCCCAACACCCCCGCCACACACCACGCCCCCCCCCCCCATCTGCCTCCTGCATGCTATTCATTATCTCAGCTGCATCGTTTCACTCGAGCTCTATGGTGCAACAGACCCCCCCCCTTACCCCCAAAATACCGCCAGAAACACCACCGCCCCGTCCCCTGCATGTTGTTCACAACCGCAGCTTCAGCGTCCTCCTCAAGCTCCACGGCGCTAGGCGGACGCCTCGGCCCGATCCAGCTCACCTTGATCTTGCCTTCTACCCCCACCCCCACCAGGCCCACACCCACCCACGCACCCACCCCTAGGTCGAGCGTGTTCCTTGAGCTCCACGGTGCGACCGGACGCCTCGGCCCAATCCAGCTGGACGCGCCAAACGCGTTTGACCGTGGGAACACGGACTCGTTTGATGTGAGTTGGGTAGATGGGTGGGTGGGCGGGCGGGTGGGTGGGTAGGCGGACGGGTGGGTGAGTGGGTGGGTGGGGAGATCCAGCTGGACGCGCCAAACGCGTTCGACCGTGAGAACACGGACTCGTTTGATGTGAGTTGGTAGATGGGTGAGTGGGGGCAGGTGGGTGGGTAGGCGGATGGGTGGGTGGTGGGTGGGTGGGGAGATCCAGCTGGATGCGCCAAACGCGTTTGACCGTGGGAACACGGACTCGTTTGATGTGAGTTGGTTGGGTGGGTGGGTGGGTGGGTGGCATCGTTGAGTAGGTAGGGAGATCCAGCTGGACAGCAGCATGGCACGTTTGAACGCGGGAAGACAAACTTGTTTGAGGTGGTTTGGAAGAAGCAAGGACAGCTAACGGAACCCTCTTGAATGGAGTTTTTCTGAAAATCGTGTGCCTTGACATCTCAGGCCACGCACGCACACACATGCACATCCCCATGCCTCTGGTCTCTCCTTTGGATGGATCTGACCTGGGCCAGCTGTCCAAGGCCGCCATCAGCATGGGCAGCCCTCACCACATCCTCCTGCACAACCTTCTGCACTTCCTTGCGCAGTGCAGGTTGGTTACGTGGTTGACGTCGGGTTCGACTCCCACAATACCCATCAACTCCTGCTGTCACTACCTGGGTGGTATAGGGTGGATCTGGGGGCCTAGTGCCCTGTCTAGGTCCAGTGTTTGCGCGCATGTGGGGGTTTACTCTCGCCCTTACCAGGTAGCCAGCCAGTTTCATCCTGAAACTGAGTTATAGGTGTCGGGCGCTAGCACCGACACTGGTCTAATACATCATTACTGGTGTCACACACAGACTGTAAAATCCATCATCATCACCTCTTATCACACCTCAACCAAGCACCCCCACACACACACACTCCCTCAACCAACACCTGACCTGGGTCAGCTGATGAGGGCGGTCATCAGCACCAACGGCCCGCACACTCAAACACCCCCCCTTCCTCTCTCCCCCGTGCACTATCTCACCACACAGTCGTACGGGTCATCCATACTGTGCCTACCAGTCTTACGGGGCATCCATACATACTGTGCCTACATACTGCGCCTACCACTGCCTTCCCTCATACCGCAAACAAGCAACCCCCTCCCCCCACCCCACCCCCACCCCCTCCCTCAACACAGTTGGCCGGCTGCAACCTGGCTACAAGGCCGTGATCAGCATCGACAGCCCTCCCCCCCCTCCTAACTCCTGCCCAAGCCAACCCCCTCCCCCCCCTTTCTTTCAACACGCAACTGCACGGATACGACCTGGGCCTGTTTTTTCAGGTGTTACACGTACGCGCCTGGAGGACCCCGGGGCGTGAGCTAAGGCCTAGAGTACACGCATAGGAGAGCTCTACTTAGAGAGCCCGCAAGGCCACGCAGCGTGCCAGCCTACCAGTTTGACTTGGGCCTGTCCAAGGCCGTCATCAGTTCCAACAGTCCTACTGGCGTCACCCCTCACACACCAACAACCACCGTTTCCTCCCCCCCCCCCCTCTCTCGACACACAACTGCCCGGATACGACCTGGGCCAGCTCCCCAAGGCCGTCATCGGCATCGACGGTCCTACTGACGTCTCCCCTCACACCAACCACCACCACCGTCCCCCCCCCCCCTCTCAACACACAACTGCGCGAATACGACCTGGGCCTGTCCAAGGCGGTCACCAACGGTCCTACTGGCGTCACCCCTCACACCAAGCAACACCACTGCCCCCCCCCCCCACACACACACTCTCTCACAACACACAGTTGGATGGCTATGATCTGGGCCAGCTCTCGAAGGCCGTCATCAGCATCGACGGCCAGGGCCTGCGTCCGCTGTGGAACCTGGAGCATCTCCTGGTGCGTGGGTGGTCGATTCTACAGTTTTTTGATGCCGATGTTGGCGTACTAGACCTTTGTGCTTGCGCAGCCTAGCTAGGGAAGAGGCCCACGCCCGCTGTGGAACCTGGAGCACCTCCAGGTGCGTGCGTGGTCTTTACATTACATCAATTCTACAGTTTCTTTGATGCCTTCGTTGGCGTACTAGACCTTTGTGCTTGTGCACCTTAGTGAAGATGCCTGCACCCGCTGTGGAACCTTGGGCACCTCCTGGTGCGCATCGGGCTGCGCTGTGGGAGCATCCTCACCCACAGGCACACAGCTGTGCAGCCGTGCATTTCTGTCTCAGACTTTCAGTAGTGTTCGATTGATTACAGTCACGCGTGACCACGGAACCCTTAACCCTCCAGTGTTATATCCACCGAGGGGTTTAATAGGAAGCCGCCATATACACACCTGCCTGCTTGCCATGCCCGACATGCCGGCCTCTTCTCCGGGCACGCAAGCACAGGTCTAAATCGCCACCATAGGTGTCCGACAGACTATACCTCCCATCCCCACACCCCACACACACCTCAACACACACATGCACAACAGGTGTACCGCGATGGCAGTTCCGATGGCGAGGGGGCGACTTACTTCCCGTGCCGGCAGTGGTTCGACAAGGTGTGTGGCCTTTCTATTCCCCTATCAAATATGGGTAGCTGGGGGTGAAATCGTTGGGGGCTTGTAGTGGGCGCGCTGTCCGCACGCAATGGCGTGGCACGCTGATGCACTGTTGTGAGATGCGCTGTGTTGCGCACCCGACATCCCTGTGCATGGTGCTGCGGCGTGTTGAAGATTCTTGAAGCAAGGGCACCCTCCCTAAAACCTCACGGCACACCAACAGCAACCTACCAGCGCAAATGACCCCACCTGCTGCTGAGTCAGCCCACGGCAATGCAGCGGAGGTTACAAGATGCATGTCACAGTAGCAGTTACATCAGCTTTCCAGCGAACACTACCTTTTAGTCCTAGTATCACCGCCTAGACCCAAGATACATGAATCGGTATCAACCCCCATGCAACATACCGGCAACATCCCAGCAACCTGCGGCATGGGGCTGCTGCACGTACCTCTTGGGCGCACACACACACACTCTGGGGGGGGGACATGCTCGCGCCAATCTCAGGTGCTCCCTCCCTCCCTATCTGAATCTCTATCTGAATCTCTGAATTTCTCTCACACACACACTCTCTCCCTCTGAATCTCTGAATGCTTCTCTCCCGCTCTCTGAATGTCTCCCAAACAAACAAACGCACACACACACACACACACACACACACACACACACACACACACTGAGCACTTAGGATTGTGGCATGTCCAAGGTGCTGTTCCCAATTAACTCCTTCTCTTTGCCTCACACACACATGCACACACATGCACACACTCCGGCAGGCTGCATCTGACGACTGAAATCGTCCACAATAACGCACGCACACACACACGCACACTGTGCACTCAGGATCGTGGCATGTCCAAGGTTCTGTTCCCAATGGACGCACCCAACCTCAACAAGATCAACTACACGATCAGGTGAACTATCTCGATAGGGGAGGGGGGGGGGAATGACCTGAGGCGGCAGCCCCATGCATCGAGCACAGGAAAAGCAGAATTGTCGTACATTGATGCCCACATCACTGCCAGACCCTGGGCCATGGCCCCCCAACCCTCAGCCAGTCCACCAGGGCCGGTTGTAACAACCGTCAGTGTTGTTGAAGCTGTGAGGAGGGGCGTTGGTGATTGTGAATATCAGGAGCTCCTTGCTCTTGATTGTCCTCTCCATCCAAAGCTCAGCTTATGCGAGGCTTGGCTCAGGGCCCATGGTTGAGGTCTGTGACACGGGAGCTTAGAGGCTTGGCTCAGAGCCCAGGGCCCAGAGTTACGGTTTATGACATGGGCACCGACGCAAACAGAACATCACATCAACCAGCTGGACCCTTAGGCCATGCCTAGACCCCAGACCCTTGATGTCAACCCTGCTCCTCTCTGTCTGTCTGTATGTCTGAATGTCTGGCTGACTGTCTGGCTGACTTTCTGTCTGTCTTCCTGTCTGTCTGTCTGACTGACTGGCTGACTGCCAGTCTGTTGGTCTGTCGGTCTGTCTGTCTTGCTAGGGTCTTCATGATACCAAAACCTTTTGGGCGAGCGAGGCGACAGCCCTGGCCCCTACCCCCCCCACCCCCACCCCCACCCTGACATTGTGCCCCAGGGTCTTCACGAGCGACCTCAAGGGTGCCGGCACTGACGCCAACATCGAGATCAACCTGCTGGGCGAGGGAGGTGACACGGGCTACCAGCCGCTGCTCTCCAACCACGATGCATTTGAGAGGGGCATGGAGGTGCGTTGGAATGGGGGGGGGCATGCGGGTGAATGCGGGACAGGGAGGGAGGTGACACGGGCTACCAGCCGCTGCTCTCCAACCACGATGCGTTCCAGAGGGGCATGGAGGTGCATTGGAATGGGGTGGGTGGGTGGGGTTGTGGGAGAGGAAATGCGGGTGAATGCGGGGTGGGTGGTGAGGGAGGTGGCAAAAGCACCAGCAGGACGTGGTCCCCCTGTCGATGCGCACCCCAAACACCACACACGCACACACACGCTCCAGGACGTTTCCCCCCTCTCGATGCGCGACCCCGGCTGCCCCTCGCACCTCCTCATCAAGAGCGCTCCGTCCACCCCTTCAACCACATCACCCCCAAACCTACACCACAGCCGCACCCCCCTTCCGCCTCCCCCCTCTCGATGCGCACCCCGGCCACATGCACCTGATCCACACTCAGTCCACACCTGATCATCATCACACCTGTTCCTACCCTTCCAGGACGTCTTCCCCCTCTCGATGCGCGACCCCGGCCGACCAACGCACCTCCTCATCAAGAGCGACGGTTTGTCCAAGAAGCCGACGTGGCACGTGGACCACATCGTGGTGGAGTCTCAAAAGTGGGTGGTGTGTGTGTGTGCGTGCGTGTGTGTGTGTGTATGTCCGGGGGGAGGGCTCGCCGTCGTCGAATGCATAATGCAACAGGAATGCCCGCAGCTAAGTAAAACACACGGCGCATAGCTACAACAACCACAGGGCTCTGTTCGCCCTGCCTGTCCACACCACCCGTTCGCACCTGTTCACACTCCACACTCTACAGATCCACACTTCCTGTCCACACTCCGGGTGGCCCACCGCCTACTCCCTTTCCAACTGCTGGCTGGGTCCGTCCACAGTTCAAACCCCTCCACACCTCCCACCTCCACACTCTTCCAAACTTCCCGTCCACACTCCACACTCCAGGTGGCCCACCGCCTACTTCCTTGCCAACTGCTGGCTGGGTCCATCCACGCTTCTGGAGGCGCGCCTTCCAGTCATGTGGAGCAACCCCAAGGGCGGAATGTGAGTGTGAACAGTGTGAACGCCACACCACATCCATACTAGCCATACTTACTCCAGTGGGCGACCATGCATACCCAAGGGCGGAATGTGAGTGTGAATGAGTGTGAGCAAGTGTGAACGCCACACTCATAATAGGCTCTCACACATATGGCCGCACTCCATGTGCAAGCGTGTGGAGCAGGGCCCAGGGGGAATGTGAGTGAGGGGAGAAACACGCTCTCTCAGACCAACACTCTCTCACACACACACGCACACTGCACGTATGCTGTACCTCTTGGTTTGATTCATGTTGTCTTACTCAACCGACCCCGAATAAACGCACACTGTGCAACAGAGCACGTGTGTAGATGCGCAAAGCCATCAGCAACCACACGCCTTCCCTCCCCTTCCCCTCCTTCGCTTCACTCCATTTCGTCCTCTCCTGTTCCTGCTGACTTCTCATAGCTGCCCTCTCCCCTCTCTCACAAACACACACACACACACACACTCAAACACACTCAAATACACACACACACACACACACACACACTCAAACACACACAAACACACACACACACACACTCAAACACACACAAACACACACACACACACACACTGCGCAGCGGCACCTACCTCGTGCACGTCTACACAAGCGACGAAAAGAACAGCGGCACTGACGCAGGCATCACGATCGAGATCCTCGGAGACCGCGACACAAGCGGGCGGCAGCCGCTGCTTGACATGGCAAAGGACACGTTTGAGCGGGGGCAGGTGTGCTCGATTTCACAGTCCGTCGGGTGGCGTTTGATTAGACTTGCGTGCGTGCATGTCAGGGCCGTACAGGGGGGAGCGGCTGGGATCCGGAAAATCGGACGGGGTCTGGCAAAGGCATCCAGAAGACCGGACGGGGGTCTGGCTGGCTGTCCGGAAGTGTGAAAAAGTGTGGATGTTTTTTGTTTTTTTACACTGCCCTGTGTCCGCCCTGTGTCTCTCTCTCTTCCTACCTCTCCCTCTCTACATTAATCCATCACAAAGCCTGTTAATTCCCGTTGCCAATCTGTATATATGTACAAAGTATGTGTGTGCGGGGGGTGAACAAACACACGAAAAAAATGCGTGTGACACGAGCGGGCGGCAGCCGCTGCTGGACATGGCAAAGGACACGTTTGAGCGGAGGCAGGTGTGGTCGATTTTACAGTCGGGTGGCGTTTGCATAAGACTTCTTAGATGACGACCCCGTAGTATGGGTAATACGTTGTCATAAAACGTTTTTTTCTCTGGAGAACAACACATGGTTCCACCTGGTGACCCCCTTCAAAGCAGTTTTTCCCCACACCCCAAACTCGAATCGCTTTACTTGGGGGGGAGGCAGGGGGGGGGGGCAGCGATTAAGCCCAGCTCCTCCACCACGAGTCCAAAGTCGGTCGGATGGCCTCCAAGGGGCCCCCTGAGCCATTCAAAGTGGCCGGCATAGTTTGCGTCAGGGCGTCTGACTAGCGAACTCCCTTCCCATTGCCCAGTACAAAGCCGTCTTCGGGACCGGGAAGTGGCAGACTTGTGTGTTTGTGTGTATAGATTTGTGTGTGCGTGTGTGCATGGAACGAACAAAGAATTGAATGAAATGAACGCGACACGAGCGGGCGGCAGCCGCTGCTGGACATGGCACGGGACACGTTCGAGCGGGGGCAGGTATGTGCGTGTGCATGTACCAAGGCTGTGCCAAGGGGCTGGGGCCCACAGGATTTTGAATGTACAATACAAAGTGAGTGCGATACGAGCTGCTCGTCTTGGCGAAGGTCACTTATGAGAAGCGGCATGTGCATGTGCGCGTGTGCCAGTGTTCACTGGGAAGGGTTTTAGTAATTAGTTTTTTGCCGGCTCCAGCAACTTTGACTGCTCACACCAGGCACAATACACAATGGGTATTCATGCAACACATGCCGTTGTGCTGCTCTCGGCAAGAGCTTTGCAACGCACCGCTCCACACCCTGTCCCACTAAATGTGGGGTGGTTTTCTGGGCAATGGGAAATCCGGCCCGGAGCGGTATACAGCTCGCAGGGGAATCACTGGTGCGCGTGCATGTGCGCGCGTGTTGAGGGGCTCAAGCGCCATTTGGGAACAGGTTCCAAAACAATTATAAATAAATAAAAAATTGAGTGCGGCACCAGCACATGACGACTCTGTTTGCCCAGGCCCCCCTGGAGGGTGGGACCTGGCCATGCATGACGCATGGGGCGCAGGCAGAGCCCCATGCATGGAGTTGGACAACCATGCACCATGCCAGGCGGGGACTTTTCTGCTTCAGCGCCGCCAGTCGGCACAGCCGGCGTGGTTGGCCTCAAAGGCCAGGAGGCGGACGGTCCTTTCCTATACGCTCCTTGCCAGACATGTCCCCCAGGGACTTGTTTGGGTCTAAACTAGCCGGCGGGAGCGGTAGTCTAGACGGCAGGTAACCGGCTGGTGGCTATCGTCCTTCACAGGGCGGTGGCACTAGGACTAGTGTTGTCTTAGCTGGAATGCCATGCAACTGTAACTGTAACTGTACCAGCACATGGTAGCCGCTGCTCGACACGGCATGGGACACGTCCAAGTGGGTGCCGGTGTGCGTGCAGGGGATTCACGCGTGTCGTGTTGTGTGCATGGAGAGCAGACGAATGACATAACAACACCGCCGCCGCGTGTGGGTGGCGCTGCCATGGGGTTCCCCCCCCCCCCTTTTTGACTTTTGACAGGGCTCCTGCTTTGTTTGATCCTGCTGGAACTCTGGAACTGATTGTGACCGCCGGCCTGTGATTGTAAACCCCTCTTCTTAAACAACACGGCATTTGGAGGTGAGCACCCGCTGTTTCAAATCCGAGGCTGTCCCCAACCGCAGATGGACAAGTTTAGTGTCACGTGCTGCTTTAGGGTTTTAAGGCTTAGGGTTTAGTTTAGGGTTTGGGGGGTTTACGGATTAGGGTTTTAAACTAAACCCTAGAACCCTAAAACCTAAAACCTAACCCAAACCCTAAACCCACCTGGGTGGCCTCACGACGATCCCCAATCTACCTGCGCCCTACCACCCACCCCACCCCACCGACCACGACCAATATGAACCGCAGATGGACGAGTTTCGCGTCACATGCCACAACCTGGGCGGCCTCCGCGCGATCCGCATCGAGTCGGACGGCAAGAGCCAGAAGCCGATCTGGCACATGGATAGGATCTGCATCCAGGTGTGTGTGTGTGTGTGTGTGTGTGTATGTTTGGACGGCAAGAGCCAGAAGCCGATCTTGCACATGGATAGGGTCTGCATCCAGGTGTGTGTGTGTGCGTGTGTGTGTGTGTGGACGGTAAGACTCAAAAGCCGATCTGGCACATGGACAGGATCTGCATCCAGGTGTGTGAGTGTGTGTGTGTGTGTGTGTGTGTGTGTGTGTGTGTGTGTTTGGCGCCGCCCGGCGGCTTGACGGCAACAACACAAACACACAAACACGCAGGACCCAACTGGCCAGTGGTACTTCTTCAGCTATCGCGACTGGATTGCCGCACCGAAGCTGTGCGTGGAGATTCCAGCATCGCTGCTGGATCCTGCAATGGGGCGGCGCACGTACAAGGTAAGGTTTAGCGGGGTTCTAGGAGGAGGGCGGGATTGGAGAATGAGGTTTTACGGGGGGTTAGGGCAGGTTTAGGGCGGGATTGGAGAATAAGGTTAAGCGGGGTTGGAGAGAGAGGGTAGGAGTGATATTGGAGGGGGGGTGGCCTGGCACTGACACCGCGACTCTAAACCAACCAACCAACCAACCAACTGTAACCAGTTCCAACTCACACACCCAGACTCCAACTTGAACCCAACCCCACGCACGCACGCAGGTCGTCACGCACACGAGCCAGGTTCCCGGCGCCGGCACCGACGCCAACGTGTACATCGACCTTGCGGGGCAGCTGGGCACCACTGGTCGGGTGTTCCTCAAGAATGCGTCTGTCAACCCTTTCGAGCGCGGCATGGTGTGAATCGCCGTTTCAAGGCTTTTACGAATAAATCAGTAGTGCCCTTGTGCTTGCTTTGAGGGGGGAGGGGGTCACCACTGGTCGGGTGTTCCTCAAGAATGCGTCCGTCAACCCTTTCGAGCGCGGCATGGTGCATCGTTTAAGACGATTTGACCCCCCCCACCCCCCCACCACCACATACACAAACAAATAAAAGCTTGCAATCTGAGCGGGGCCTTGTGTGAATTCAAAGCTTTAACAAATGAATCAGTAATGCCCTTGTGCCTGCTCCGAGGGGGGGAGGGGGTGTCACCACTGGGTAGGTGTTCCTCACAAATGCAAGCGTCAACCCTTTCGAGCGCGGCATGGTGCGAATTCACAGCTTTGACAGATGAGCTTCACGCGAGAGCCAACACAAGTTGTTGGCATGCATAGGAGCATAACTGGGCGTTACTCAGCGTTACTATGTGCGCACAGAGTTGTGTTACTAGGCGTTACTTTGCGTTACTGTGTGCTCACAGTGTTGTGATACTAGGCGTTACTATTTGCTTGCCGTGTGTGGCAACGACAGCACATTGCCGCCGGCGCAGGTCACGACTGACACGCCAGCTCTCTCTGGCATCATGTCAAGTGGCCGCATTGGCCGCAGCACTACAACGTAAACACAAGCCGGAGAACACACCCCAACCTTGGACCCATCGATCAAATTGTGCGCAGAGCGACGCGGTCAACGTCCCCGACCAACAACCTTGGGTCGCTGACTCAGCCGCGGATTCACCACAACACTTCAACATGAACACAGGCTGAAGCTCTTACCCAATCTTTGACCGGTCAATCCAAACGTGCGCAGAGCGACGCGTTCGATTTCCCCGACCAACGACCTTGGGTCGCTGACTCGGCTTCGGATTGGCCACGACGCTACAACATGAAAACAGGCTGAAGCTCTTACCCAACCTTTGACCATTCAATCAAAATGTGCGCAGAGAGACGAGTTCAGAACGTCCCGACCAACAACCTTGGGACGCTGACTCAGCTACTCATTGTGCACGACACCAGGACATGAACATAGCCCGAAGCTTGTTGCCAATCTTTGACCGTTGAATCAAAATGTGCGCAGAGCGACGAGTTCAACGTACCGACCAACAACCTCGGGGCGCTGATTCAGCTGAAGGTTGGCCACGACAACAGCGGGCAGGGCCCGGCGTGGCACCTGGAGCAGGTGTGTGTGTGTGTGTGTGTGTGTGGTGTTGGTGTGGGGGACTGCTGAGCAGGTGAGACTGTTTACTCAGCTGCTGTTGCTTGTTGTAATGACAACATTGGCAGGGACCAGCGTGGCACCTGGAGCAGGTGTGTGTGTGTGTGTGTGTGTGTGTGTGTGGTGTCGGGGGGGGAGGGAGCTGCTGAGCAGGTGGGATTGCTGACTCAGTTGCTGTTGGTCGTTATAGCGACAACAGCGGGCAGGGACCAGCGTGGCACCTGGAGCAGGTGTGTGTGTGTGTGTGTGTGTGTGTGGTGTCGAGGGGGGAGGGAGCTGCTGAGCAGGTGGGACTGCTGATTCAGCTGCTGTTGGTCGTTATAGCGACAACAGCGGGCAGGGACCAGCGCGCCACCTGGAGCAGGTGTGTGTGTGTGTGTGTGTGTGTGTGTGTGTGTGTGTGTGTGTGTGTGTGTGGTGGCGGGGGGGAAGGGAGCTGCTGAGCAGGTGGGATTGCTGACTCAGTTGCTGTTGGTCGTTATAGCGATAACAGCGGGCAGGGCCCGGCGTGGCACCTGGAGCAGGTGTGGGTGGGTGGGTGGGTGGGTGGGTGGGAGGGTGGCGGGTGGGTGTGGTGGTGTCAGTGTGTGTGGGAGGGGGGCTGCTGAGCAGGTGGAACTGTTGACTCAGCTGCTGCTGGTTGTTATGATGACAAAAAACTAAACCCTTAACCCTAAATAGCGATAACAGCGGGCAGGGCCCGGCGTGGCACCTGGAGCAGGTGTGTCTGTGTGTGTGTGTGTGGTGGGGGAGAGCTGCTGAACAGGTGGGACAGCTGACTGCTGTTGGACGTCATAACGAAAACAGGAGCAGGTATGTGTGGTGGGGGGAGGGGGAAGGGGGGGGGGGCTACCAATCATGTGGGAAGCTACCACCGGGCAGGCTTCTGCCCTGCAACTTCAGGCCAACAATAACTGGAATGCACCCCCCACTCCCATACAACATTTTGCAGGTGGACGTCACCGACCCCACCACTGGCCAGACCTGGTACTTTGACTGCAACGCGTGGCCGTTGCACCTGCACCGGGTGGGCCTCTGCTCTGCAACTTCAGGCCCACAATAACTGGAATGCACCCCCCCTTCCCATACAACATTTTGCAGGTGGACGTCACCGACCCCACCACTGGCCAGACCTGGTACTTTGACTGCAACGCGTGGCTTGGCAATTCGTCAGAAGGCAATGGGCAGCTGGAGCGGGTGCTGGTGGCACAGGTGGTTGGGGGGATGTGTGTGTGTGTGTGTGTGTGTGTGCTCGGAGGGGTGAGGGGTGAGGGTCGTGGCACCGGTGTTTGGGGGGGATGTGTGTGTGTGTTGTGTGTGTGTGTGTGTGTGTGTGTGTGTGTGTGTGTGTGTGTGCTCGGAGGGGGGCGGGGGGGGGTCGTGGCACAGGTGTTTGGGGGGATGTGTGTGTGTGTGTGTGTGTGTGTGTGTGTGTGTGCTCGGAGGGGGGAGGGTCGTGGCACCTACCTCATCCATGCTAGTGGCGCTGGTGCTTTGAGTGGGGAGCTGGCGGTGATGGTGGGGAATGAGTTGTCCGAGACATGTCACGGGCAGCTGGAGCGGGTGCTGGTGGCGCAGGTGTTTTTACCTAATAATTCAGTTTTTCAGGCGCCTTAAGTGGCACGTGGGTTGTTGGGGTGGGGAATGGAGGCAAATGGTGTCGTCAGCGGGCAGCTGCAGAGGGTGCACGTATGGCACAGGCAAGCCGCGTGGAGGAGCGGGGGGCTGGGGTGAAAGGAGGAGGCGCTTGGCCGCTAAGGGTGTAGGTTGAATGTTTATGGTTGAGGTTTTACAGTCTTCCCTGAACTCACCTGCGCGCTGCTGTGTGCGCCTGCAGGAAGCCCTGCGTCCCCCCCCCCCCTCCTCTGCGCCCTTATCTGTGCGCCTGCAGTCCCTCCCCCCGCGCCCTGTAATGTTCACATGCAGTCATTGTCCAACACCCCGCTGTGCCCTGATATTTGCGCCCGCAGGCCCACAACCCGCGCGCCTCGCGCAACGGCTACATCGTCACGGTCAAGACCAGCAACATCAAGGGGTCGGGGACGGACTCCCAGGTGAGGGGATTGCTCGGGGGGGGGAGGGGGAGGTCAGCTTCTGGGCAGCTTCTGATGAGTGGATTGTACGGAATGCATCGTCATGGTTAGGACGCGCAGCATCAAGGGGTCGGTCACATCCAGGGCTCTGTCGGCACCACTCGCCGCGCCATGCTTTGCACCATGCACATGCAACACGGCCCAAGCCCTCATCTAAACCAACACAACCCCAAATCCCTGAAACCCTGCGCAGGTGTATGTGGACATCCAGGGCTCCGCCAGCACCACCGGCCGCGTCATGCTGCGCAACGCTGACTCCAAGAACTTTGAGGAGGGCCAGACGGACGAGTTCACGCTGCAGTGCAAGGACCTCGGGCAGGTAGGGCAGGCGGAATAAACCCAATTTCCAATGGTGCTTATCATTTGCAGGATGGGTGGGTGGAGGGGAAGGGATTTATTGGGTACCAAGGGCCAACTTTGAGGGTGGCCAAACGGACGAGTTTGCGCAGCAGTGCAAGGACCTGGGGCAGGTGGGGCAGGCGGAACCTACATTGATTCCCAACAGTGATTCTGATGGATAGGCGGTGTGGGGGGGTGGGGGGGATTTAGAAGGCGCCAGGACCTTTGAGGAGGGCCAGACGGACGAGTTCACCGCTGCAGTGCAAGGACCTCCCCCCCCCCCTACCTACACATATCCCAGTTGTGGGTCAATCACCTTGAATGATTATCTTCCCCTGTGCCCCCCCCCCCCCCCGCCCACCCGCCCACCCCACCCTCTTGACAGCCTGCCCTTGCCTCCCCTCCGCCTACCCCCTACCCACAGATCTCCCAGATGTGGGTCGGCCACGACAACAGCGGCAACCGCCCCGGGTGGCACCCAGAGATGATCACGGTCACGGATATGGCAACGCGCTCGTGCTACTGGTGCGTGTTTGTGTTTGTGCATGTGTGTGTGTCTGTGTGTTTGTGTGTGTGTGTGCGTGCATGTGTGTGGATGGGTGGCGCCCAGAGATGATCACGATCACGGATATGGCAACGTGCTCGTGCTACTGGTGTGTGTGTGTGTCTCTTTGAGTGTGAGTGTGTCTGTGCGTTTGTGTAGGGGGGGGGCTTGAATGTGTCTCAGTGTTGGGTGGGTGGCACCCAGAGATGATCACGGTCACGGATATGGCAACGCGCTCGTGCTTCCGGTGTGTGTGTGTGCGCGTGTGCGCGTGTGTGTGGATGGGTGGCACCCAGAGATGATCACGGTCACGGATATGGCAACACGCTCGTGCTTCCGGTGTGTGTGTGTGTGTGTGTGTGATGATCATGGTCACGGATATGGCAACACGCTCGTGCTTCCGGTGTGTGTGTGTGTGTGTGTTTTGGGTGCGGGTTGAGTGGGGACTTGTGGATGGGTGGCACCCAGAGGTGACCACGGTCCCAGATAGCGCAATGCGCCCATGCTCCTGGTGCATGTGTGTGTGTGTGTGTGTGTGTTGGGTGTGGATGTGTCTGCGTGTGTAGGTTCGACTGTTTCTCAGTGTTGCGTGGGTGGCACCCAGAGATAATCACGGTCACGGAAATGGCAACACGCTCGTGCTTCCAGGGTGTGTGTGTGTGTGCGTGTGTGTGTGTGTGCGCGTGTATGTGCGTGTGTGTGTGTGGATGGGTGGCACCCAGAGATGATCACGATCAAAGATACGGCAACGCGCTCGTGCTTCCAGTGTGTGTGTGTATGTGTGTGCGTGTGCGTGTGTGTGGATGGATGGCACCCAGAGATGATCACGGTCACGAATATGGCAACTCGCTTGTGCTTCTGGTGTGCGTGTGTGTGTGTGTGTGCGTGCGTGTGTGTGTGTGTGTGCGTGTGTGCTTGTGGATGAGTGGCACCCAGAGATGATCACGGTCACAGACATAGCAACGCGCTCATGCTCCTGGTGCATGCCTGTGGGAGTGAGAGTGTGTGTGTGTGTGCCCATGCTGGGTGGGTGCTTGTGGATGGGTGACACCCAGAGGTGACCACGGTCACAGATATTGCAACGCGCTCATGCTCCTGGTGCATGTGTTTGTGTGCGTGTGTGCGTGTGTGTGTCAGTGCTGGGTGGCACCCGGAGGTGACCACTGTCACATGGTAACGCGCTTGTGGTACTGGTGTGTGCGCGTGCCAAAATCCACGTGTGGATCCAACATCTGAGCCAGATGTTCAGGGACGGGATCTGTAAGGATGCACGCACACACAGACATATGTACACACGCGTTCACGCACGCACGCGCATGCGTGTGCACGCAGGTATGGCACCAACAACGCGCCACAATACGTGGCCACACAGGCGCACACATGCACACGGACTTCCTTTCTACCGCAGATGCCCCTCACCCTCCCCAACAAAACTCGCAACCAGGTTCGATGCCAACAAGTGGTTATCAACGCGCCACAACGACGGCGCAGCCACACACACACACACACACACAGAATCTTGCTGTCTTTCACAGAAAGCCCCTCATCCACACTCACACACGCAAGCACACACAGAGAGAAAAATGTTACAGTTCCCACCGCTCGGGCAACCTAGATAGCGGCTCTTGCCAGTGCTAAAGCAGTGCGTAGCCCCTCTCCCTCTCTCCTTCCTCTCCCTATCTGACTATCTGCCTCTCACACTCTCCCACTCTCCCGCTCTCCCTCTAGCTCTGTCATGTGCGCATGCAGTCATCAAGACATAGAACCTGACACACACTCCCTCATCCAGGTTTGATGCCAACAAGTGGTTCTCAACGCGCCACGACGACGGCGTGGTCGAGCGCGTGCTGCCTGCGCTGACGAGCCAGCCGTACCTGCGGCGCACGGTGCCATACCAGGTGGGAGATGCAGAGAGAGAGGGGGGTAGGTAGGGAGACAGATGGTAGTTCTTGATTCGTTGGTTAGCTGGCATTGTGGTTGTTGTCGCGGTCTGGTCTAGCTGTGCCGCAGGTGGTTGCCGGTTGTGCTGACCAGCCAGCGCTGACCAGCCAGCCCATCCTGCGACGCATGGTGCCGTACCAAGCAGGTCGTCCTGATTGGTTTGTAAATCGGTTGTTGTCAGGGCTTGGTCAGGCTATGTGGCAGATGGCTGTTAAGTGCTGACCCACCAGCGCAACCTGCGGCGGACGGCGCCGTACCAAGTGGGGGATATGGATAGACAGAAGGAGACTTGAAGAGAGATTGCAGTTTGTGTTGATTCGTCAGGCATTGTGGTTGTTGTCAGTGTTTGGTCAAGCTATGTGGCAGGTGGTTGTTGGCTGTTGGGCGCTGACGAGCCAGCCCAACCTGCGGCGCACGGTGCAGCACCAGGTGGGAGATGGAGAGAGAGAAGGAGGTAAGAGGTTTTTGTCAAGCTGTGTGGTAGAGCGCGTGCTGCCTGCCGGGCTTCAGTTTTGTCAAGGCACGGCCATTCAGCACTGATGAGCCAGCATAACACGCGGCGCATGGTGCCGCACCGCGTGCAAGATAGAGAGAGCGAAGGAGAGGGAGGCAAGCAGATAATATGGTGGTGGTTCGCATTGATTCGTTGTTGGGGGCTGACACGCCAGCGCAACCTGCGGCGCACGGTGCAAATACCAGGTGCGAGATGGAGAGGACAAAAGAGAGGGAGGCAAGGAGATGCGTAGTGAGTTGGTGGTTCTTTTGCGTTCGTTGGTTTTCTGGCATTGTGGTTGTGGTCAGGGCTTGGTCAATGGCATGTGGTTGTTGGTTGTCTAGTTGTCTGGCACCCCAAAGACAGGTGGCCCGAGGGCGCCACTCAGTGGCCGTTCCTCCTCCCTCAGTAACCCTGGACACACTTACAAACACTGTCCATTGGTGTCCACCTCCCACACCTTCTCCACACCCCACACTCCCACACTGTTCGCACAGGTGCTCGTCGTCACCAGCGATTGCGGGCGCCTCTCCCACACACACCTCACACCCTCCACACCCCACACAGGTGGTCGTCATCACCAGCGATATTGCGGGCGCCGGCACCGACTCGCGCGTGCACATGGTCATGGTGTGCGAGGACGGCACAGAGAGTGGGCGTCTGGCGCTGGACAAGGCGGGGCAGGGGCGCGGCCAGGTGTGTTTGCGTGCACGTGTGTGTGTGTGCGCGTGTGTGTGCGTCCACATGGGCATGATGTGCGAGAACGCCACCGAGAGTGGGCGGCTGGCATTGGAGGACAAGGTGGGGCAGGGACAAGGCCAGATGGGGCGGGGGTGCGGGTGGGGCGGGGTGTGAGTTGCAGTTTGGGGGGGGGTGCAGGGGTGTGTGAACCAACATTGCAAATCCACAAACGCGACCTACGCCCTGACCCCACACCCTGTCCTCCACGCAGACCGTCAACCTGTTTGAGCGCGGCAACCGCGACACGTTCGAACTGCAATGCCTCGAGATGGACCCGATCGCGAAGCTACGCATCGGGCACGACAACAGCGGGCAGGGCGGCAGGTGCGTGGGGGGACCCGGCCTGCACCGTCCTCTCTCCCACACTCTCCCACTCACACACATGCACACACGCACACACACACACTCTCTGTCACACATTCGCAATATTGCGCTGGTAGGCTGGCGCTTCCGCGGCCTCGGGGGCTCTCCCAGACGAGGCCTCAACTCACGTCCTGGGGTCCTCCGGGCGCGTACATAACCTGTACAACCAATATTGTGCACGCGCACACATACACACATATGCGCATGCAGCTGGCACCTCTCCCATGTTGAGGTGACCAACAGCGCAAACGGCTTGCGCGCCATCTTCTCCATGCAACAACTGCCTCACTTCCACACCCTCACACACTTGCTCACACATCCACACTTTTGCCACACCATACTTTTGCACACACACACACGCAGCTGGCACCACTTTCACATTGAGGGGACCAACCGCGCGCACCATCTTCTCCATGCAAGAACTGTCTCCCACACTTCCACACCCTCACACACTCGTCCACACATCCACACTTTTGCACACACACGAACACACACATGCAGCTGGCACCTCTCCCATGTCGATGTGATCAACTGCGCAAACGGCTTGCGTACCATCTTCTCCATGCAACAACTGACTCCCACACTTCCACACCCTCACAAAATCATTCACACATCCACACCATCGCACACACACACACGCAGCTGTGGCATCTCTCCCATGTTGATGTGACCAATCGCGTGAGCGGCGCACGCACCATCCTCTCCATGCAAGAAGTTGCTTCCACACTGCCACACCCTCAAACACTCGTTCACACATCCACACTTTTGCACACACACATGCAGCTGGCACCTCTCCCACGTTGAGGTGACCAACCGCGAGAGCGGCGTGCGTACCATCTTCCCGTGCAACAACTGGCTCTCCAAGACGGACGGTGATGGCCAGATTGAGCGCGTGCTGGTTCCGGGAGTCGCGCCAGTGGCAGTGGTGCGTGTGCCAGGGTTTGGCAGGGATAAGGGGTCTTTCGGGTGTCCAGGCAGGGACCGACAGCAGGCATTTTTGTATAGGGATTCTAGCCTTAGCACCTGGCTGTCCAAGACAGACGACGACGGGGAGATTGAGCGCGTGCTGGTTCCGGGAGTCGCGCCAGTGGCCATGGTGGGTGGGCCAGGGGGTTGGCGAAAGGCTATATGGAGGCTATGCAGGGACGGCCAGATCAGGCGTGTGCCTGATATTGGTCGGGAGGGTGCTAGGGAGGCTAGCACGGCAATGCATGGCTCCCCAAGACGAATGGGGATGGCCAGATTGAGCGCGTGCTGGTTCCGGGAGTCGCTCCAGTGGCCATGGTGTGTGGGCCAGGGGTCTTTCAGGAGTCCAGGCAGGTACCGACAGAGCAGGCATTTTTTTTCAGGATTTCTAGCCCCAGCACCTGGCTGTCCGAGACGGACGTCATCACCACAGCCCAAGCCTGGCAGAACGCTGACTAAACCCTGCCCCCCCCCCACACACACACACACATGCTTGATATTCACCGCCCAAGTCTGGCGCCTCGCACATCAATTACGTGTTTGACGCGAGCAATGTTTTCAAGGGCCACCGCTTGCCAGTTAACTTTCTCCCCCCCCGGAACTCTGACTGAACGCTGCCCCGCCCCTCCCCCCGCTTGGTGAAGTGCCTGTGGCCTGTGCTGCTACTTGGCGCCCACCACCTAGTGTGGGTGGCGCTACTGTGGGCTACTTGTGTAGCTTGACCTTTTGGTGGGCCTTGTGCGTGATAGTCCCGCTGGAACTTTGGAACTGATTGTGACCGCCGGCAGTGGATGTGTAACACTACTCTCTCTCCCCCCATCGCCACCGCCCAAGTCTGGTGGAGCGCTCTGACTAATCCCTGCCCCCACACACGTACCCCTCACACTCCCCTATATGTCGACAGCCCAAGTCTGGCGCCGGGCAGATCGAGTACTTGTTTGAAGTGAGCACCTCGGACATCTCTGGCGCCGGCACCGACGCCAACGTGTTTGTGACGCTCAGCGGCGACGGCGGAGACACTGGGTGAGTGCCACCCAGGGTTGTAGGTTTGTTTTTGCTTGAGGCATTGATGGCACCGACACCGACGCCAGTGTCTTGTTTTATGTTGAGTGGAGACGGGGGAAACACTGGGTGGGTGTGACCCAGGATTTCATGTTTGCGTTTTGCTTGCAGCGTTTATGGCATCGGCACTGATGCCAATGTCTTGTTGACGCTGAGTGGAGACGGGGGAGCAGTGATTTCCTTTTCAGGATTTTCAATTAATTTTTCCACAGCCGGATTTTGCTTTGACTGCGTCGACCTTTGACCTCCCGTTGACCATGTGTCCTCATATTTAGGTCATTTGAACGCTTTTGACGAGCTCTATCTGGCGGGCTCGCCAGACTTCCAATCCGCTGAATGGGTTGAGCTGTGTTCAAGGTCACAGTACAGCTGGAATACAGCCAAATTGCTGTTTTGAGCCAAAAAGGAAGTCACTGCTGGGGGGGGGACGAAGGGTGGGTGCGTACGACACCACGTTCACAACGCCTACGCGGCGCCTCAGGCGTCCCATTCCATGGCGCAGATCAGGCGGCGCCTCAGGCGCGCCGCCCGCCTGAGGCGCACCCCTGATCGCCCCAGGCGTCGCCTCAGGCGTTATCCAAACCGCCTCAGGTGCCACCCCTACCGCCTCAGGCGTCCACTACCGCCTGAGGCGCACCCCGGACCGTCTCAGGCGTTATGACCGCATTCCATGGCGTGGATCAGACGTTGGGATTTTGGTACGCGTCCGAGGAGTGGCCGGGTGGTGTGCCTTGTGTTGCGCCATCGCAGCGTCGATCCATGCAGCCGTGGCTCCAAGCCGCGCCTCTTGATGGCTATGCAGGTTTGCCGAAACGGCGCGTTTCGGTCTCTCGCCCAGCGATCCCCCTGCAAGCCGTATACACACCGCTCGGGTCCGGATTTCCCATTTTCCAGGAAACCAACCAACACTTTCGAGGAGGGGTGCGTTGAACAGCCCCCGCCGAGAGCAGGGCGTTGGAAAGCTCTCCCCTCTTGCTTTGGGAATCGGCTCGTTGCACACGCGTGTCGTTCAGTTACAGTTACAGTTACATGGCATTCCAGCTAAGACAACACTAGTCCTAGTGCCACCGCCCTGTGAAGGACGATAGCCACCAGCCAGTTACCTGCCGTCTAGACTACCGCTCCCGCCGGCTAGTTAGACCCAAACAAGTCCCTGAGGGACATGTCTGGCAAGGAGCGTATAGGAAAGGACCGTCCTCCTCCTGGCCTTTGAGGCCAACCACGCCGGCTGTGCCGACTGGCGGCGCTGAAGCAGAAAAGTCCCCGCCTGGCATGGTGCATGGTTGTCCAACTCCATGCATGGGGCTCTGCCTGCGCCCCCTGCGTCATGCATGGCCAGGTCCCACCCTCCAGGGGGGCCTGGGCAAACAGAGTCGTCATGGCAGGCTGCCTGAAGACCAATGCCGACGCCAGTCACCGGCAGACGAGTGCCCCCGAGGGTGAGCGCGGTGACAAACGCTGCGATGGTGAAGCGGATAAACTCTGTTGTTGCCTCGGCGGTCACCACCGCTGAAGCCCTGATGGTAGCTCGCCCCCACGAGCAGCCATCTTGACCGATGTCCAGCATGCATTGACGGGCGCCAGCTCCTCCGCTCGTCGATCAACTCGTCGAGATCGGTGCCGCATGGCGTCCTGCATGGGGGGAGGATAAGGGCCGTCTCCCAGCACGGGCCGCGGCAGCGCCGCGGCTACTCGCCAAGCCATGGCAGCGCCGGGCAAGCCGCTCCTGAAGTGTTCCACCGAGGGGCAGTCTAGCAGGAGCCGGGCCAGTCGTATTTTACCCCGCTCGTCAGCGGCACGGAGATCCTAGTCACCAGCAGCGCCGCATTGCTGGGTCCAGGGCTCGGCGACGAGAACGCGCCTCCGTTAATCGAGCCCCGGGCGGCCCCGGGTAGGGCGGGGACTCGGACGCAAACATGGTCAACTGCCTGTACCTCGACATCAGGTGTGTGCGTGTGTATGCGCATGTGTGCGAGTGGGGTGGAGTGTCGTTCACATGACGCTTTTCAGCCGACACTCAAGGTCCCCTCGTGATCCCATCGTCGCACCCTCTCCACACTCCCTCCACACCTCCACACTTTTCCCCACACCTCCACACTCGCCTCCACACCTCCACACCGCAGGGCGCTCAAGCTCGACAACCCCGGCAACGACTTTGAGTCTGGTAAGACAGACGTTTTCATCGTGCGCGCAAAGGACGTGGGGGAGCCGCAGACTCTGAAGGTGTGTGTATGTGTGTGTGTTGGCATGTGTGTGAGGACGAGTGATATAGGGGGGGAGAGCTAGGGAAGTACTTCTGCGTTGGTGCGGGGCAGGCAGAAAAACGGGGGGGGGGGGGGCCCAGGCACTGCAGTGCGGCCAAAGCACCTTCTGGTACCTGGTACGCTCTGGGCCCGTGCCTGAAAGTTGCGTCGACCTGAGCACCCTCGGCCCTGAAGAAACGCTGTGCAGCCGTTGCAGTCACAGCATGGCAGGGCATGCAAACTGAGCATTTTTCGCCTTATGACTAAGCGCTTGGACTCTCGGCCCTGCACATTTGCAGGTGTCCCAAGATGGCAAGGGCTTTGGCGCGGCGTGGCACCTCGACACCGTCGTCGTGCACGACAAGGCCAACCCCTCCAAAAAGTTCTACTTCTATGCAGGTGTGTGTGTGTGGGGGGGGGGCTAAATGATTGCCAGGTCGCATGGGCAATTCAAGGGGGGGCTCGACACCCCCACTTGTGATTTGGTGGCCCTAAGTCACATACACCCCCTCTAGCCCGTCATGCCTGTGCCCCTTAGCTGGGCCAAGGCTCTACAGTGGCTAGCAGGGACTGTATGCGCCCTCTAGCTGGGGGTGGGAACCAAGTGTGGGGTTCCCACTGGGCTTGCCTACTCCCCTGGACCGGGTGGGCAAGACAGTCAAGTGCGAGGCAGGAGCACTTTGACACCCAACACACGGCAACAGCGCTGTGTGTTACACCCTAAAAGCTGAAGAAATCCTTAAAGCTGACAAGGCCAACCTGAGGCCAAACCGCCCAAGAACTTACATATTTACGTGGATTGGCGCCCACTCAGGATCATTAGTAAACCCACTGATCGGTGGTTAAAAGGTTTAAACCCTGAACCCAGGGGGGGCTCGGGCGTTCAAACCCAAAACCCCAATCCCAGGGGGCTCAGGATTGTGGAACCTGTTTTGGACACAGCAGTGCTTGTTACTGCGGTGCTTGTTACTGCCCCTGGCCCTATGCTCCTTTGACCCACAGTAGCCCTCAACATCCTCACGGCTGGCCACCGACCACCTCGACGCCCATGCCTGCAGGCCGGTGCCTGGACAAGGAGCATGTCACGTAGTGCATGCGGCTGGATCACACACCTCCCCGGACCCCGTGACGACACTTGCAGGCCGGTGGCTGGACAAGGAGCACGGCATGGAGTGCTTGCTCGAGGTATCGCACACCGACCCGCGGCTCAACATGCCCGAGTACAAGGTTGGTGGGGTTGCACCTTCCGGATCACACGTGTGGGGTCACACATCTGGGGTCTCACCTGGGGTCACACTTGCAAGCCGCGTCACACACCGACCCGCGGCTCAACATGCCTGAGTACAAGGTAGGTGGGGACATCACACCTATGCGGGGTCACACGTTGAGATGGAACGTGTGGAGTCACCCCGGATCCACACCTGCAATTGTGCCACACACCGACCCATGCACCGACCCACGTATCAACGTTTGTCAAGAGTACAAGGTAGGTGGAGAAATCACACTTGTGCAGAGTGATTGAGATATATTGTGTGGGGTCCACACCTTGAGTCACACCTGGATTCACACCTGCAGTCGTGCCACACCCTGACCCGTGCCTCAACAAGCCTGAGAACAAGGTAGCATTTGCTTGCACGGGGGGGGGGGGGGAGTTAGGATGGGGTCACATGTTGGCCACACCTGCCTGCGGGGGCTCACCTGCCCATGGGGGAACACCTAAGGTCGGTGTGTAACAACCCTAGACTTGAACCATCACCTTGAACCCTAGACTTGAGCCATCACATTGAACCACCAACTTGAACCATTAACCCTAACTGGAAAATGAACATCACTCACACATCTGCCACACATCTGCCATCGTATGCGCCGGCACCGACGCCAACTTGTCCCTCGACATCACCTGCTCTTAAACACTCTTGATAACCCCTGAAAGCTCCTGATACCACGCACTCCCACAGATCATCGTCCACACGTCTGCCATCCCCGGTGCCGGCACCGACGCCAACGTGTCCCTCGACATCACCGGCACCGTCCGAGCGAGCGGCCCCCGTGCACTCAAGGGCAAAGGAAACCTGTTCGAGGGGGGGGCGGCGGACGAGTTCCGGTTCAAGATGCCGGACCTGGGGGAGCTGCGGCAGCTCGAGGTTCGTGGTCAATTGTACAGTCTGTCGGACGCCTGTTGTGGCATTAGACTTGTGCGTGCGCACCCTGCGTGTGTGTGAAAGTGTGAAAGTGTGGATGTGTGGGGATGAATTGTGATTGGTACAGGGGTAAATATGGGGGGGTGCTGTGGACGAGAACGAGTTCAAGATGCCGGACCTGGGGGAGCTGCGGCAGCTGGAGGTGCGGATGGGATTGTGGATATGCATGTGCGTGTGGTGGGTGGTGGTGACCGCCCCTAATGGTGGCTACCGCCCCTCACAAGTAATTGTTAGGGCCAGAACTGAACTAAGTTCTAGGTGGTGGTACTAGGACTAGAGGTAGTCTTTGCTGGAAAGCCGATGTAAGTGTAAGTGTGACTGTTGTGGGTGGGTGTGGGTGTGTGGGGGGGCACGCGTTAGTGCAGGCATTGCCGGTGTATGCGGATCGCGCTCATGCAACGCTTGGGCTGTATCTTTGGTGTCAAATGGGAAGGGACGGGGAAGGGGAAGGGGGCTTGTTTAGTTGCTGAAATGGTGCATGCGACGAGTTCAGGCTCTGGGCGGCCTATAGACCTGGGTGTGTGGGTGTGTGGCTAACCCGCTGTTGGACCCCCCCCCCTACTTCTCTCTCTCTCTCCCTCCCTCTCTCCCTCTCGTCCCCTTGCTCTCTCTCACGCATTCCCTCTCTCTCTCCCTCTCTACACTTCTAACGTCCACACTTCTGCCGCCAGGTGTGGCACGACAACGGCGGCTTGGGGGCGGCATGGCACCTGGACTACATCGAGGTGCAGAACAGCGCGTCGCGGCAGGTGGGTGTTTGCTGAGTTGATATGCTCGAGTTGAGAGTTTTTTCTGGGATTTGAGTGCTGGTGGGGGAGGGGGGGGTAGCGTGCCACCTGGACTACATCAAGGTGCAGAACAGTGCGTCGCGGCCGGTGGGTGTTTGCTGATTAAATATGCTCTAGTTGGGAGTTTTTTTTCTGGGATGTGAGTCCTGGTGGGGGTGGGGTTTGAGTGCTGGTGGGGAAGGGGGGTGGGGGGTGGGGGTAGCATGGCACCTGGACTATTTTGAGGTGCAGAACAGCGCGTCGTGTCAGGTGAGCCCTTGCTGAGCGATCAAAATGTAGTCGATTCTACTGTTTTTTCACGTTCCTGCCTGGCTGCTGCCTGGCTGGCATTGACATTTGGGTGGGTTCGGGGCTTCGTGCTGCCCTGCTGCATTGAGTTATAGAACAGCGCCGCGGTGAACTCCCTCCCCCCCCCCCCCCCACGTGCTGTTGCCCTTCACCACACAAACCCGTGTTGGGCCTTGACACTCCCTCTCCCCATGCCAGGTCATCTGCTTCGCCTGCTCCATGTGTTTTGACAAGAAGCAGGGAGACGGGCTGATCCACAAACACACCTACACACACACTCGCTCTCTCACTTCCGCTGCAACCGTCGCCACTCTCCCTCACCTTGCCTCTCTGCCAGGTCGTCTACTTCCCATGCTCCATGTGGTTTGACAAGAAGCAGGGAGACGGGCTGATCAGGCGCACGCTGCTGGCGACGATGAAGGTAAGGCAGGGATGTGCGCAGACCATCAAACAATCAAACAACACAGTACGGGGTACAAGCAATCAAACAATGTAGCAATCAAACAATCAAACAATCAAACAACACAGTACGGGGTACAAGCAATCAAACAATCAAACAACATAGAGGAGCGCCACAACCCAGAGAGAGAAGGGTCCCCCTGTCCCACGGCATCCTGTCTCACGGCCTCGTGTCTCACTGCCACTGGTTCAAGTCAGCACCGTGCTAATCATGCGCCCGCTGCTGGCGATTGTTGGTCTGTGTTGCATCGGTGGCCAGTGTTGCATACTCGCCTTACTTGTATGCTGCACTTGTTGGGCCAACGACACTTCGTCTGCCACCTGGTTGCACGCCGCTGGGAGCATTGAAGGCTAGACTGAGTGTCATATGACGTGTCCTGATGAATGCTCGTGTCTCCCGCCAAGCCGACACCACACACAAAGCACCACCCGCCTCAACTGTGTTCAGGGCCTCCACACGTTCAAGGCTGAATAGCGTGCAAGCGTGTGGGTGACATGGCATGACACAGGCACACAAACAAACAACCGACCAACCATCCAAGCATTACATGAGGCCGTCTGCATGCACCGGCAATGCCTGTACTACTAACAGCAATACACCCCGGCAATTGTTACGATACGATTACGATACGATTATGATACGATTACGATATGATACAATGCGATTGTTACGATACGATACGATTACACCCCGGCAATTGTAAGGCACACACACACACACACACATGCACACACATACACACACACACTATACCTACCAAAAAAAACATCCCCCCACCCCCACCCCCAAAACGTGTTTTAGGACCCCCGCACGTTCAAGGCCGAGTACCGCGTGTCTGTGTGGACGTCGGACGTCAGCGGAGCCGGCACCGACGCCAACGTGTTTATACAGATTTTCGGAGAAGAGGGAGAGACGGAGCGAATCGCGCTCGACAACCCGGGGTGAGGGGGGGGGGAGGCTGATGTTTGATTTGAGGTGTGGGTTGTTGTGCCTTTATTGGTGTGGGCGTATTTTTTGCGGTTTTGGGGCAAGGTGGTTGCTCAGAGTTTACGGAGAGGGGGAGATGGAGCCGACGTGCTTGTGCAGATCTTCGGAGAAGACGGACAGACGGAGCGAATCGCACTCGACAACCCGGGGTGAGGGGGGGAGGGGGGTGATGTTGGACTTAAGGTGTGGGTTGTTGTGCCTTTATTGGTGTGGGCGGTTTCTAGGTGGGTTTTGGGGCAAGGTGGTTACTCAGAGTTTACGGAGAGGGGGAGATGGAGCCGACGTGTTTGTGCAGTCCTTGAAGAAGAAGGAGAGACGGAGCGAATCGCGCTCAACAACCCGGGGTGGGGGAGGGGGGGGATGTTGGGATTGGGGTGTTTTTGTGCCTTTATTGTGGGCATTTTTCGCAGGTTTTGGGGTAAGGTGGTTGCTCAAAGGCTAGGGAGAGGGAGAGATGGAGCCAAAGTAGTTGTGCAGATCTTTGGAGAAGAGGGAGAGACGGAGCGAATCGCGCTCGACAAACCGGGGTGAGGGGTGGGGCTGATGTTGGATTTTAGGTGTGGGTTGTTGTACATTTATTGCAGGGGCGGTTCTTGGGCGTGTTTGGGGGGGCAAGGTGGTTGCTCAGAGGTTAGGGAGAGAGGGCGATGGTGCCGACGTGTTTGTGCAGATCTTTGAAGAAGAGGGACAGAGGGAGCGATCGCACTCAACAACCCGGGGTAAGAGAGTGTGTCTGTGTGAGAGTGCGCGTGCATATGTGTGTGTGTGCTCAATTGGCCATAAACCGGCACTTGACCGGGGTTTGTGTGGAGGACGAAGATGTGTAGGGGGGTTTTGAACGAGTGTGGTGGGGTGGGGCGCATTTGGTTGAACAATTCAGGGGGCGGCCTTTCCCTGGCCTTTCCCTCTCTTACACACACACACACACACACCATAACATGTTTGTTTCTCCTCCTCCTCCCCCCCCCCGCCTGGTGTGTGTCCAGCAGCAGCAACGATTTCGAGACCGGGCAGCCCTCCCTTCACACACACACACACACACACGCACACACACCGTGTGTGTCCACGCAGCAACGATTTCGAGACCGGGCAACTCGACGTGTTTGAGGTGTCGGGACGCAACGTCGGGCCAATGACAAAGGTATATAAACTTAGCCCCTGAGCCTGCCTTGAACCCTTAACACGTCAAAGCTAGGCTGGCCACCGCCTCCACCCACCCAAAATCTGGGCGCGATTGACGATTCTGGGCGCAACATCAGACGGTTATAGACCTGGATTCTGGCTATGGGTTGAACCCTGGGGCCCTAGGATTTAGGGTAAAAAAAAAAACTTGCACTCGCACCCCAGACCGCATGCCCAGACCCCAGACGCTTGCGCATGCTGGGCCCTACTGATCCCTCCCCCCCCCCTCTTGTCCCCTTCGCTCGTATTGTCCAGCACAGATCCGCATCGGGCACAACAACGCCGGCTTTGGTGCGGCGTGGCACCTGGACCGAGTGACTGTCAACTTCTACCCACCCATCCACATCCCCTCCCCTCCCAGCAAGCCTAGGTTTCACCCAAAACCTTACTGCCCCCCCCCCCTCCCCCGGCACTGCGCAACACAGATCCGCATAGGGCACGACAACGCCGGCTTTGGCGCGGCGTGGCACCTGGACCGGGTGACTGTTGAGAACAAGGCGACTGGACAGTCGGTCACGTTCAACTGCGGGCGGTGGGTTGTGCAGTGTTTAGTACCATAGTACCGTTTTGCCTTGCCAATTAAATAATTCGGAAAACGTCGCGGCAAGGCCGATTTACAAAAAATATTGCCGAAAACGTCAAAAAACGCCAAAAGTGACGTCAAAACGGAAGAAAATCCCCCAAACATCTCGCGGCAAGGCACCTAAATTATAAACAATTACCCCCTTTATAAAAGTGGCGGCAAGGCAAAGCGGTACTACGGTAGGGGCTATGTAGTATTTAATAGGGGCTGCCCAGGGCTTTGCGTGATCTGCTGGGTGTTTGGGGTGTGCCCTCCACATACACTTAAGTGGATGGACCGAGTGTCTGTGGATACTAAGGCGACTGGACAGTCCAGTTACCAGTTACATCGGCTTTCCAGGAAAGACTACCTCTAGTCCTAGTACCACCGCCTAGACCCAAGTCCATTTCTGGACAGTCGGTCACGTTCAACTGCGGGCGGTGGGTGTGTTGTCTGTGACTTGTGCTGAGTGGGGTTCGGTGCACTGGACACGTGCAGGAGTCCTCCCAGGGCCTAGGGCTTGGGGTATGCCCTGAACTTCCACACTGGGCACGTGGTATGTTTGGGTGTTGTGTGGGTGGGACTATTTTTAGTATGGTTGGGCGTTAGGGCATCCCAGGACCTGGTGTGTGTTCTCGAGGCCCTTGCGTGGCGGCATACTGCCCTTCAGAGGAGGACGATGGAAAAGTGGAACGCATCGTCCCGTCCTTATTTGTCTCGGGTGTGTGGGGGGGGGGGGCATGGGCGCATGCCTCCACTAAACCTCAGCCACTACCCCACGTATCCTCCCCCCCCCCCCTCCCTAGGTGGTTCTCAAAGAAGGAGGACGACGGCCAAGTGGAGCGCGACCTGCTCCCTTCGTTCATCGGGGGCGTCAACTGGCGGCTCGTCATTGTCACCGGCAGCGACACTGGCGCGGGCACGGACGCAGACGTGCTGGTAAGAAACCAATGAAGAACCAATGCAAAAACCATGAAATACCCTCAACCCGAGGTGCTCTGTCGACTGCACTTGGTGGATAAGTAATGAGAGGGCCGGCAGCGACACTGGCGCGGGCACGGACGCAGACGTGCTGGTAGGTTGGATTGGCAATGGTTTGGACCCTTCTACACTGCGCAACGGGTGCGTGGGCAGTGGGTGCGTGGGCAATGGGTACATGGGCAATGGGCGCGACATAGGCTATGACTATGGCGTGCTCCCTGGCACTGCACGGCTGGCAACGACTCACTGCAACTCACTGCAACCACGATGTGTTTCCCCCTTAGCCTTGACAGCCAGTTGACTTCGCGGAAGGAAGCCACGTTATGGTCCCCAGTACTCACGTCACGCCCCCCTGTGCCTTGACACTGTGCGCCGCAGGTGGAGCTCTTTGGTGCGTCCGGCATGTTCGGCCCGCAGCAGCTGGCCGCACAAAAGGTGCGTCGCTCTTTCAAGCAGCAGTTGCGCGATAGCGGGCGCATGTCTAGATCATCATTGTATCATGTCATCATGTTATGATCAGAAACGCATGATCCAATACGCATGATCTGATATGCATGGACGCACACAAAGGTGCGCCACTCTTGGAAGCAGCAAGTGCTGGGTAGCGGCCGCAGTGTCTAGATCGTTACGTAGCCATGTTATCTGATCAGACACGCATGGTCCGATGTGCATGCTCTGACATACATGGACGAACACAAGCTTCACCCCTACAACTCCCGCTCCCGCTGTGCGCCCGCCACTCACAGCGAGTCTCCCCCGCACGCGCACACATGCAGGGCGCCTTTGAGACTGGCTGCCGCGATGTGTTCAGCCTCTCCACGCCAGAGCTCGGGCAGATCTCTGGCATGGCGCTCTCGCACAACAACAAGGGGATCGGCGCGGCGTGGCAGGTGTGGTCGATTTTACAGTGCGTCGGACGCCTCTGATGGAGCAATAGACTTGTGTTTGCAAGCGCACTCTGGGATATGTGTGTGTTTGCTTGTGGTGGTACGGGGTGGTGGAGATAACAGTGTGTTGGGCACACCTGGTGAAGTCTGGATCTAGTGCTTTCCCGGCGCCATCGCACAACACCAAGGTGTTGCGCGCAGTGCGGCAGGTGGGCAGTTCAAAGGGTGTAGCCAGTCATTTTTGGGGGGTGCTCCTGGGAGCCATTGGGAGCCATTTGGCTACGATCCCATCAGATAGAGCTCAACCAACCAAGTTGCTTGATGGTCTGACGGTCCCATGAGAAAGATCTCGTCAAGAGCTTGAACGTGACCTATACTTGATGGTCAACGGTCAACGCCAAGGCAGCAGTCAAGGCGGTCTACGGGACGTTGGTCCGCGCGCCGGCTCCCAGGAGACAACTTGAAAAACTTAAAACAAAATCACTGTGTGGCAGTCTTTGAATGGCTGTGTCTGCGTGCTGGAACGCCTGGCACCCAAACAAATTGGAATGCCTGGCGCCCCCACACCCTGAATGCAAGCGCAAACTCTTCCCACAGCCCCCCCCCCCACCCCACACTCACACCCTCAGGTGGAACCCGCTGAGCTGGAGAACATGGCAACGGGCGAGAAGTGGTCTTTCAACTTTTCCGCGACTGAAACGTATCCGCTGAACACACACACGCACACACACATCGAACTTGACACATGCATGCACACGCACACACACCCTCAGGTGGCGTCCGATGAGCTGGAGAACATGGCCACAGGCAAGAAGTGGTTGTTCAACTTTGGCACAACTGAAACGCATCTGCTGAATACACACACACACACACACACGCACACATGCACGCAAATGCACACAAACCCTCAGGTGGCATCCGCTGAGCACACACACACACACACACGCACACACACACGCACATGTGCACGCACACCCTCAGGTGGCGTCCGCTGAGCTGGAAAACATGACCACGGGCGAGAAGTGGTCGTTCGACTTCGGAAACACGTGGCTGGACGCAAAGCGCGGTCTGCGTGTGATGCGGCCGCCAAGTGGATACAAGCAGGTGGGGGCTAAAGGCGATAATGTGGAAGGGTCTTTGGGTGCAGAGTCTACACTGTGGCCCGCGATTGGGACACGAAGCGCGGTCTGCGTGTGATGCGGCCGCCAAGTGGATACAAGCAGGTGGGGGCTTAAGGCGATAGTATGGAAGGGTCTTTGGGTACAGAGTCTACTAGTAGGGTTCCTCACAACTCCTAACCATCCGCTGTGCCTGTTTCTATGCAGGGCGCTCCAGTCGTGTGTGACTACCGCGTGGAGATCACGACCGGCCCCAACTCGGACTCTGTGCTCAGCGTGGGCCGCCTCAGCCTCAACATCATCGGCAGCAAGGGGGCGACGGAGCGGCAGATGCTGGACCTGCCACAGGTGTGTGTGTGTATGCAGTGATTCCCCTGCGAGCCGTATACCGCTCCGAGCCGGATTTCCCATTTCCCAGAAAACCACCCCACACTTGGTGGAAGAGGGCGTGGAGCGGTGCGTTGGAAAGCTCTTGCCGAGAGCAGCCCAATGGCATGCGCTGCATGAATACCCGCTGTATATTGTGCCTGGTGTGAGCGGTCAAAGTTGCTGGAGCCAGCAAAAAGTTAATTACTAAAATCTTTCCCAGGGACCACTGTGTGTGTGTGTTTGTTATATGCATGTGGGTGTGGTCAAAGTGTGTGGGGTAAGAAAACCATGAAACCCCAAGGCCCTACAAAAATATACAGCCCTAAACCCTAAACCCTAGACCCTCTTCACCAAACTCGACTTGGACCCCCCAGGGCACATTCCAACCCAACCGGGTCGAGTCAACGCACCATCTGTCCACCCACCTACCTTGACTCAACATGCGTGCCCTTTTCCTCTTGAAGGGAGGATTCCTCTTGAAGGGCGGATTCCAGCCCACCCGCATTGAGTCGTACGGCCTCAGCGCGCTCAAGGACTCAGGCACCGTCGCGCATACTAAAGCACACTTTTGAACCGCTGTTTGAATCACCGCACAGGGCGGATTCTAGTGCAACCGCATTGAGTCGTACGGCCTCAGTGCGATCAGGGACCTTGGCACCATCGCGCACACTAAAGCACACCTTTGAACCGCTGTTTGAATCACTGCACAGGGCGGATTCCAGCCCACCCGCATTGAGTCGGACGGCCTCAGTGCGTTCAAGGACTCGGGCACTGTCGCGCATACTTAAGCACATTTGCACCGCTGTTTGAATCACCATGCAGGGCGGATTCCAGCCCACCCGCATTGAGTCGTACGGCCTCAGTGTGCTCACGGACTCAGGCACCATCGCGCATAGGATCCTAGTAAAGTACCTCCTAGTGAAGCACCTTTGACCTGCCGCACACACTAAAGCAAAGCACCTTTGAACCGCTCTTTGAATCACTGCACAGGGCGGATTCCAGCCCAACCGCATTGAGTCGTACGGCCTCAGCGCGCTCAAGGACTCGGGCACCATCGCGCAGCTGGAGATGCTCCACGAGGGTACAGACCCCTGGTACATCCAGAGCGTGCTAGTGATCAACACGTCTACAGGGGCACAGGTAAGATTTGTTTGTATTGTCTTTGCTACAAGGTCGGATTTTGGTGGTAAGGTGGCCCTTGTTTGAGAGGTTGTCGCATGAGGGGACCGACCTGTGGAGCATCCAGAGCGTGCTGGTGATCAACACGTCCACAGGGACACAGGTAAGATTGTGGTGGTGGGGTGGCCCTATTTTGGAGGGTGGTTCCACAAGGAGATCGGTGTGCGTGTCGGTCGCGCGCTGGGCGTGTTTGCGTCTTTTGATAAGATTTGGGCCAGCAAGAAGATGCAAGTGCAGTCTAAGATGCGGGTTTACAACACTTTCTTGCTGCCCCACTTTCCGTACGGCTGCGAAACATGGGCCCCTACTAATACACAACTGACTCGATTGGAGGTTGCCCACTCTTACTGCCTTCGTCGCATTCTGGGTGTGCGCCTGGTCGACCGGCACAGATTAACTTATATTCGGCAGGCGTGCGACACTGAGCCAATTGAGAGCCTTGTGGCAAAGCGATCAATGCAGTGGCTAGGCCATGTGATGCGCATGCCGGCTTCTCGTCTTCCTCGTACAACTTTTGACTGCACAATGGATGTGGCTCGGCAGCAAGGCCGGCCTCCAGCCTCCTCCCGACACTATTTTCTTAAGCTACTGATTCAGCAGCTAGGCGAAACTAGTGGCACCCGTTCTGATTGGAAGACTTTTTCGGACACGGCGTTTGAGCGTGCTCAGGATAGGGTCGGGTGGAGAGCCGTGGTGTACGGTCCGGCTGCCCCTCAGGCGCCGGCCCCTCCACCACGGCGGTCAAGTAGATTGGCAAGCGCCACTTGACCCCCTATCCCCTAGAAGCAGTTAGGACCTATTTTGGAGGCGTCGCACAATAGCTCTCCTTTTTGCTCTGGGACTACACGTTGGCAGGCAGCCGGCTGGTGGCTACCGCCCCTCACAAGTAATTGTTAGGGCCAGAACTGGACTTGGGTCTAGGCGGTGGTACTAGGACTAGAGGTAGTCTTTGCTGGAAAGCCGATGTAACTGTAACTGGTTCCACGAAGGGACCGATCAGTGGTCCCTGGGAAGGATTTTAGTTAATAGTTTTTTGCCGGCTCCAGCAACTTTGACCGCTCACACCAGGCACAATACACAGCGGGTGTTCATGCAACGCATGCCGTTGGGCTGCTCTCGGCAAGAGCTTTCCAACGCATCGCTCCACGCCTTCACCCACCAAGTGTGGGGTGGTTTCCTGGGAAATGGGAAATCCGGCTCGGAGCGGTATACGGCTCGCAGGGGAATCACTGGGACCGATGCCAGGCGCATGTTCCGACGAGGGGACCGACACCAGAGCATGCTCATCATAAATACGTCGACGGGGGGACATTGGGGGCACATGCAGGCTGGTTGGGTGGTTGGTGGTTGGCCACCAGCGGCAGACCTGGCCGCGTTGACAGCTACCAGAAGGGCCTTCTCCTGGGAGTGTGGTTGGTGGTTGGAGTGGTAGGTTGGCTGATGGTTGGTGGCTTTTGGTTGCTTGGTTGAAAACGGGGGGGGTAGGGGGAAGGGGGGGGAGAGGGGGCGCTGTTGTTGGTTGCCGCAAGAGGGGACAGGCCCCTGGTGCATCCAGAGCGTGTTCGTCATGCATATGTCAACAGAGGTGCAGGCGCGCATTGAGGATTCCTTCTTCTCTGAGGAGGATGGAGGATGCGGTGTGGCCCCTTCTGTCTCCCCGTGTGCCTAGCTACTGCCTGTTCAACCCCGACCCCCGAAAGATAAACAGGCCTCTGAACCTCTGGAACAGACCAATAAACCACTGCACCTCTGAAACAGACCTCTGAACCTCTGAACTAGCCCTTTAACCTCTGGACCTCTAAAAAGACCTCTAAAACTCTGAAACAGACCTATGAACCTCTGAAACAGACCTAGGACCTGTGAACCTCTGAATCAGATCTAGGACCTATGAACCTCTGGACCCCTGAAACAGACCTATGAACCTCTGAACCCTTCAACCTTGTCCACAGGGCCTGTTCCCGTGCGCCAGGCTCATCCAGGGTGGCGTGCCAACGGTGCTTGACTCCGTGGAACTGCCTCCGTGCGATTACAAGGTGGGTTTTTTTGTTGAGCAAGATGGACACTTGCGTTTAGGGCATCTAGGGTTTCCAAACCCCAAGGGGTTTGAACTTAAAGAACGAGCGACAAGAACAAGGCAGGCACACACACACACACACACACACCATGCAGGTCGAGGTGCAGACGAGTGACAAATACAAGGCGGGCACCAACGCGCGCGTGTTCCTCAACCTTTTCGGAGTCCAGGTCGGTGGTGGGCGATAGGTTCGGAGGCTCGGGGTTCAGGGTCGGGGCTGGGGTTCAGGGTTCAGGGTGTGTCGGTGGAACTCCCCAAACAGTGTGCTCAAGAACTTCGCGTTGTGGCTGTCGCTCTGTCGCTGTCGCTGTGGCTGTCGCTCTGTGGCTGTCGCTGTGCGTGAGTGCCCGTTGGCGCCTGTCATTCGTTCGAGTTTGACCGGAAGGTCCTCTTTCAATCTGCAACAGTGGGCATCCCTGTGTGTTCCCCGACGCAGTCAGGGCTCCACCGGACGCAAGGCTCTCTGCCACACACGCACAGACTCGCCACTCCCCTCTCCCACCTTCCTCCCTCACATCAGGGATCTACCGGTCGCACATTCCTCAAGCACGCAGACCAGTCAACCCGCTTCGCTTCACACCCGCGCCACCCTAGGGATGAAGCATTTAGGCCATAGCCAAAGGCCCTAGAAGAGTCTGGTGTTCCCGCGCCCACACATGCCCGCGCACACACCCACAGGGCTCCACCGGTTGCACGTTCCTAGAGCAAACAGACCAGGCCACTTGCAAGGGTTCGCTTCCCCCCTTCCCCCCCCCCACACACACGCACACATACCCTTGACGCTCCTTCCCCTCTCCCACACATGCACACACGTGCCACTCCCTTCCCCACTCTCGCCCCTCACATCAGGGATCCACCGGTCGCACCTTCCTCGAGCACATAGACCAGGCCACCCGCAAGAGGTCGCTGCCCCCCCTCACACACACGCACACATACCCTTGACGCTCCCCTCCCCCAACCAATCAACCATATCAGGGATCCACCGGGCGCACATTCCTCGAGCACGCAGACCAGGCCACCCGCAAGGGCTCGCTGCCCAAGCTCGCGGGGTGCGCGCCCGGCGGCGAGTTTGCACGCGGGGCGTGCGACGCGTTTGTGCTGCGCGGGGTCACTGATGTTGGGCGGATGCAGCAGGTGAGCAATAGATAGAAGTTATTTCAGAGAACTCCTCCCTTTCTCTTTTCTTTGGGGAAGTTGCGGGCTGCGTCGTGCGGAGCTGGGCCCAGAAATGATCACGTGAGGATCGGGGCGGGTGCGCAGTTGTTCAAGACCCCTCGTGGCTTAAAAAACAGCTCCTTGCCCGCAGAGCTTGTGTGCTGTGCGGGTGGCCAACGTTGAACAGATGCAGCAGTGAATGGCGTGCAAGCGTGGAAGTAGTCAACCCTCAAAATGATGACTCTTGTGGCGAGCTGGGCGGCTGTGTGACTTCTCGTGGCTGGCTGCAGGCCGTCATCTGGTCGCTTTAAGACAGCCCTGCTCCCCAGATTTGCCTCGCTTGCAAGCCTGGCCCCGTCCCCCTCATCCCCCCGCAGGTTGTACGCCGGATGGCACCTTGCGTGGGTGTGCGTGACCAATGTGACACCCCCACCCCCCCTCCCTGCCTTTTCTCCTTTGTGTAATTGACAGATCGAGAACATGACCCCCCCCCTCTCATCTCCTGTTGCTGCTCCTTCACTCAGGTCGATATTGGCCCAGACGGGAGTGGCCTGAACGCCAGGTGGCACCTCGCGTGGGTGCGCGTGATCACCTGGCGACCCTCCCCCTCACTGCTTCTTTCTCTCTTGACCAATTTATAGGTTCAGATCGGCCAAGATGGGAGCGGGCTGTGCACCGGGTGGCACCTTGCGTGGGTGCGCGTGACCAACATGATGCCCCCCCCCCCTCCCTGCACCTTTTCCGTTTGTCAATTAACCACGCAATTTACAGATCGAGAACATGACCCCTCCCCCCTCATCCCCTGTTACTGCTCCTTCACTCAGGTCGAGATTGGCCAAGATGGGAGTGGCATGTGCGCCGGGTGGCACCTCGCGTGGGTGCGCGTGACCAACATGACAACCGGGGCGGCGGCGATGTTCCCGTGTGACCAGTGGCTGGCGAAGGTGTGGATGATACTGACGATGGATTGAAGAATGTATGGATTGATGGATTGATACTGATGTTGGATTCAACAGAGTGTTTTTCAATCGGCTATGCTATGCGTGGCTGTGCTCGGTGTGTGTTCGATCTTTCAGTCTGTCGGACGCCTATCTGTGTTGACATGTGTGATACTGATGATGTATTGGACACATAGTGGTTTTTCAAATTTCTGTGCTATGCGTGCCTATGCTCGGTGTGTGGTCGATCTTCCAGTTTGTTGGACGCCTGTCTGTGTTGGCGTGACTGTGTGGGAAGTGTCAAGCCGAGCAAGTCGGGCCAGGGACAGCGCATGCAGGCGCTCAGCATGAGACACACCAGCAGCGATAGCAGCAGCAGCAGCAGCAGCAGCATCAACTGCCACCAGACACGTGCCTGTATTGTGTCGTGGTCGATGTAAAACATAACCAACCAACCAACCAAGTGCAAGTCGTGTGCACCGGCGCTTAAAAGCCCCCCCCCCCCGTCCACACACACACACCCACACACACACACACATACATACGCACACACACATACACACGCACGCGCACACAGGGCGAGGCCGACAAGAAGACCAGCCGGCTGCTTGATGCATCAGAGTCGACGCCACCGGCCGGAGCGCCGATGCCGATGGCAAGTGTGGGGAGGGGAGGGCCGGGCGACCCCGTTCCGCTTATGCTGCATTTGGGATGTGGGGTGACACACGTGCACTAGTTAGAGCCCACTCGCACCCAGACAAACACAAACACGCCCGACCTGCACATGTGGTACACACGCACACACTCGCACTTCAGCATGCACCCTTCACACACGCACACACACAGGCCACTGCCACCGTCGCCGTCTCCATCGGACTGCCCGTCCCCTTGACCGCAAAGCTGCTGCGGAACATGGGCAAACCATACCCATATGCACGCCCACTCACCCACTCTCATATCTTTCTCTTCACACACGCACACACACACACGCATGCACACACACAGGCAACTGCCACTGCCGTCGTCTCCATCGGACCGTCCGTCCCCTTCACCACGACGCTGCTGCGGAAGATGGGCGGCACTGTCGGCGCGCCGGGATACCGCGTCACGTTCTGCACGTCCAACGCAGTCATGGCTGGTGCGTCGCTGAGTAGGATTCCTAGTTCAGATCCATGCTTCGAGACCCTCCTGGGCCGCCCTATGCCAAGTTGGGTAGCAGGCATCCCATGTGTCCACATGGGGACCGCATCACGTCACTCTGCACGTCCAACATGGCCATAGCTGGCACGCCGCTGCACGTCGCACACCGCTGCACCATTCAGATTCGTGCATTGTGGACTCCACAGCCTGCGTGTCGGCGCTGAGCCCGATACCTGATGGAAACCGGATGGCTGCCTTGCTGGCAAGGGTCGAGGCCGCTGTTGGCTTATGTGGGAGCTTGCAGGGCTGCCATGCAACCTCTTAACAGCCTTACAATGGCCAAACAGCTCCCGGGGCAGTCTCAAGCAAAAACGCTAAGGCTGGTGCCCCCGCGCGGCCTGTGTAAAACTCCCCTGTCTATTCTTGGCCTCAACTTACACACCCCAGGCTATTCAGGCACGTACAATCTGTTAGCCTGTTGGCTCACTCCCTGTCCACGTAACACACACATACACACACGCAACACATACACACACGCTTCCAGGCACGAGCGCGCCCGTTTTCTTCGAGCTCGTCGGCGACAACGGTTCCTCTGGCACGGTGCTCACGCGCCCCGTGTCTGGCCAGTTCTCGCGCGGGTCTGAGGACACGTTTGTGTACCCGCGGCTTCCATTCCTGGGGGAGTTGCATCAGGTGCGGAGGGCGTGGGTTGTAGCGGGGATTGCGGCAGGGTCTGGCACATAGGTTTCTCAACTCCATCTGCAGGCTACCTGGGCTGTAACGCGGCCACCAACACACTTTCCCTCTCCCTCCCATCCGCAGGTCCGCGTGGGCACGACCGGCGAGGGCATGTTTGCGACGTGGCACCTGCGCGCCATTGACGTGGTGCACGTCGCGAGCGGCGAGCGCTGGTCGTTCCAGTGCCACAATTGGATCGATAAGAAGACGGGCTGGGTGCGCGTGCTGCGGGGGCAGCGCGCGTGAGAGTCATCAGCCCACTGGCTAGCCTAATGAAAAAGGCCCACTACCAGAGGAGCTTGGGCTGGGTGCTTTTGCTGCGGGGGCAGCGCGTGTGAGGGTGAGATACGCCCACGGGAGGAGGAGCTTCGAGATGGGTGTGTGTGCTGGCGGGGACAGCGCGCGTGAGTGAGAGTGGCGCCTACTGGCTGCCGGTTGAACTGTTGGATCGATCTGAGAAGGCGGGCTGGGTGCGCAGGCCCGCACGCCAGAGTCATTAGTGACGCCGAGGCAGCGTCGGCGGCCCTGTATTTTACTGTGGCCACATTTGAAGGCTGACTAACTGAATGCCCGACTGACACTGCGGCAGTCAACACTGTCAGCATCGTCGTGCCGCGGTGTGCCACCGCTATACATGTGCCACCGTTAATAAGTCGAATGCGAGTCTTATGTTATGTCGTGCGTGACTGTAAGATTTCAACAGTTGGAGTTGCATCGCCTTGTGTTTCCTCTCACCGGCCATGCATTCTCGGTTGCGATGAGAATGCGCGGCTACTCGACTTCCGGCACTCTCTCAACGGGACACGGGGCGTGTGCGACAGCCCCTAACCAGAACGCACGAGAGGGGCGCACCTTTAAACCCCCGCCCAGCCTCGCCTACAATCTTACTGCGACTTGCCGAGGGCCTGAAGGTTTGAGTTGGTCCCACACCTTCCCAACCTCGACCCATCATAAGCTGCCCCCGGATTGCCCCGATAAGCAGTTCCAGTCCTCCCTCATCTAGCCTGCCTGCCTCTCGACTGCCGTGACTCCATTCCTCCGCGATCGAGTGGTAGCATCCCCTGCGAAGCGGAGGCCGGCCGGGGCCAACCTGGTACGTCGGGTCGCAGGACGGGAGTTCGCCCGCCCCGCATCCTCTCCCCCGACACTGCATCCCCCAGGCCTAGGATACGCGGCAGGGAGGGGTGCCATGACGTCGGCTGCGCATGGTGCACTGCCGACATCGCCGCTGCATGCTTCACCGCACCTCTCGCCCTCATACCCCGTCTGCGCTGGCCCCCCGCTGCTTGCAGAGAGTTCCAAAGCGTGAGCAACGCCGCGTGGGCGCAAGGAAGTGAGGGGGCGGGAGGGAGAGGGAGGCGAGGGGGAGGAGAAGCCCACGGGCGCAGATCGCGCGGCAATGGAGAATCTGCGCACGCAGCAGCACCAGCACGTGGAGCCGCTGATGGGTGGCATGGGCGCACGCATGCGGGCGCCACCAGGCGTGTTGGGGGGCGGGGGGCGGGGCTCGGGGGCGTCGGGAGAGCAGCCGTCGCTGACGCTGGGCGGCGCCGCGATCGGAGGCAGCGGCGACGGCCTGCTACATGGGCTGCTCACTAAGCAGCAGCATCAGGCGATGGCGGAGCAGCTCTATGAAGGCATGTGCAGCAGCAAGGACCCTCAGGTGCGGTTGGTGTGCCGTTCGCACGTTGCATGCATGGGCGACGCTGGCTCGCGAGCTCTGGATGTGCGCACGGCCATGCATGGCGTCTCTGTCCCACCGGCCCCCATCACCGCCCCATTCGCTACCGCCCCTGTAGGTCGAGCCTCACATGGGAACCTCCGCCCCGGACCTGCGCCACCCGACGCCCTTTGATCGGGGCGGCAAGGAGCAGCAACACACGGTGCTTGGGGACACCCGCAGGGGTGGCGGCGGCGGCGACACAGGGGTGGTGACCGGCGCGATGCGGTCGCTCGACCTCGGCTCGCCTGTCGCCGGCGCCGCCGTGCCGCCTGCCAGGGCGGGGGAGGCTCCCACCACCCCGCAGCAGCAGCAGCAGCTGCAGCAGCAGCAGCAGCAGCAGCAGCAGCCCTCGCGTTTGGGAGGAGCTGGGGGCGGCGGCCACCCGCTGCTGTCTCTGGGTAGCAGCGCCAGCGGCGGCGGAGCCGCTGGCATATTTGTGGGTGGTGGGGCGCTGACCGGGCAGCCTGGGGGAGGCGCGGAGCTCGCGGCGTCGCCCCTGATGCACGGCGGACCACCGCCGCCGCCGCCCCGCACTCCTCCACCACTGCAGCAGCAGCACCAGCAGGGGCAGCAGGGGCAGCAAGGACAGGGGCCGCTCCTAGGCGGCCCGTTTGGTGCGCCGGCGGCAGGCATGGGTGGCGGCGTGGGAGGCTTGGGTGGGGTTGGCGGTACCCGGGCCTTTTTCCAGCAGCACGCCCCAGGGGCAGCAGGTGGTGCAGCCTCCAGCGCGCTGCCGCCCGGCAGCCCGTGGCAGCTTCCGGGCAGCCCCTGGGGTGCCAGCAGCATCAGCAGCTTTGATGCGCGTGGGCCGGGGGAGAGCCCGCAGCACCAGCAGCTGCAGCAGGCGCAGCAGCAGGCGTACTTCGGGGGGCAGCAGTCGTACCCGCCGCCGCAGCAGGCGCATGGTGCGTACGGCGCACACTCGCCGATGCAGCAGCAGCAGCAGGGGCAGCTCTTTGGTGGGGTGTCGTCCAGTGCGGGTGGCGGCCCACAAGGGCTGCCGCCGATGCAGCCGATGCAGCCGATGCAGCAGCAGCAGCATGGTGGGTGGGTGGGTGGGCGGGGAGGGTGACGTGGCATGCATGCACGGCATGGCGCACAGCACCAAGTTGAGAGTCTCTCTTCTGGAGGCTGTGCACCGTAGAAAGGCTTCGCATTGCCGGCACTTTTATAAGGGCCGAATTATTTGGGGTTTTGTGCCTCAAGTGCAGGGTTTTTTTGTTCGAATAGGTCTGCTTATCGCGTCCTCCTTTTTTATAATGATCAGTTCTGATTGCTTGGTCTTTTCTGTTCTCCTTGGGTTCTCGTCACCTCGACATTTCTGAAAAATCGCACCGTCTGAACAAATGGGTCTGCTTCTTGTACGACCCCCCCCCCTTGTTTTGACGTCAGTTTTGGCGTTTTTTACTTTCATGACATTCTTTTAGAAATCGACCTGGCAATCATTACATCGGCAAGGCAACGCGTCTCTACGGTAGACTGCGCCGCCGTACTGACTGCATCCCCGCGCCCCTGCACCGTAGGAGCAGGTCGCTACGGCTACGGGGCAACCAGCGGTTATTATATCGGCAAGGCAACGCGTTTCCACGGTAGAATGGGCCGTACTGACTGCATCCCCGCACCTTTGCACCGCAGGAGCAGGTCGCTGCGGCTACGGGGCACCCAGCGATTATTCTATCGGCAAGGCAACACGTTTCCACGGTAGACTGGACCGCACTGACTGCATCCCCGCACCTCTGCACCGCAGGAGCAGGTCGCTGCGGCTACGGGGCACCCAGTAGTTATCATATGTATATTGGCAAGGCGCCGCGTCTCTTCAGTAGACTGTACCGCACTGACTGCATCCCCGCGCCCCTGCACCGCAGGAGCAGGTCGCTACGGCTACGGGGCACCCTGCGGTTATCATATATATATTGGCAAGGTGCCGCGTCTCTACAGTAGACTGGACCGCACTGACTGCATCCCCGCCCCCCTGCACCGCAGGAGGAGGCCGCTACGGCTACGGGGCACCCAGCGGGCTGTTTGCTGGTGGCATGGATGGCGGGGGCGGGGGGCACTTCAGCCCTGGGCCTGGGCGCAGCTCGCACCACACACAGCAGCAGCAGCAGGGGATGTCGCCGCGGCCGCACTACCAGCAGCAGGTGTGTGTGTGTGTGTATGTGTGTGTGCGTATGTGTGTGTGTGTGTGTGTGTGTGTGTGTGCGTGTGTGTGGGTATGTGGGTGTGTGCGCGCACAGCCCCCACCACATGTAACAGAAGCAGCAGCAGCAGGGGATGTCGCCGCGGCCACACATTCACCAGCAGCAGGTGTGTGTGTGTGTGTGTGTGTGCGTGCGTGTGCGTATGTGTGTGTGTGTGTGTGCGCAGCCCGCACCACATGCAGCAGCAGCAGCAGGGGATGCCGCTGCGGCCGCACCACCAGCAGCTGGCCAATCGCGCCACACTCTACACTCCAAACTTTACTTGAGACACACACGCACACGCAGCACAGAGACGACCGCTCTGCCTACATGAACGACGTCGTCCACGCCGCGTCCATCACCCCCCCCCCCTAGCACGGTTCAACGTGTATGGCTGGCGTGTTCGCACTGACATCGCCCACACATATTCACACATCCCTGTCCACACGCAGTCCCCCAAACAGTTCAATGTGTACGACATGAAGAGCCTCACTGGCGCGCCCGCACCTGTCCACACACACCCCACACATGTTCACACTTACCCCCACACCGTCCACACGCCCACACTGTTCACATCGTGTCCACACCGTCCACACCCCCACACTGTCCACACAGTTCAACGTGTACGACATGAAGAGCCTCGCTGGCGCGCTGGCGACGGTGTCGGCGGGCAGCGGCGACGTGCGGCGCGTGCTGCAGGTGTGAACTCACACAAACGCACGCACACAGCACGCACATGCACACCCGCACACACACACACACGCACACACACACACACGCGCACACACACACACACACACACGCCTGGTGTGCTGTCAGCAGGCAGCTGTGACGTGCTGCAGGTCACGTTTAGGGTCAAGGGTTTGATGCTGATGCTGTTTTTTTGATTCGGGCGTAGGGTTTTGTGGATGAAGGGTTTCGGTTAAGGGAGTTGGGAGTTGATGTTTAGGGTTGCGCGTCTAGGGTTTTGCGACGTTGACGGCGGCGGGCAGCGGCGTCTTGCGGCGTGTGCTGCAGGTGTGAATTCACACAAATGCATGCACACAGCACGCGCACACACGCGCACACACACACACGGATTAAGGGTCGAGGCTTTCATGCTGATGCTGTTTTTTTCAAGTCGGGTTTAGGGTTTTGAGGATCAAGGCGCTCGGGTTTAGGAGTTGGGAGTGAAGGTTAAGGGTTGCGGGTCGAGGGTTTTGCGACGTTGACGTAAGCAGCGGGCAGCGGCGCCGTGCTGCGCGTGTTGCAGGTGTGGATTCACACAAACGCATGCACACAGCACGCGCACACACAACACACACACACACACACACACACACACATGGTGCGCTGGCGGCGTGCTGCGCGGATCAAGGGTTGAGGCTTTGATGCTGATGATGTTCTTTAACGTCTGTTTTAGGGTTTTGAGGATGAAGGGGTTCGGGTTTAGGAGTCAGTAAGGAGTGGAGGCTTAGGGCTGCGAGTCTATGGCTTTGCGACGTTCACGGTGTCGGCGCAGACGCATGCGCACACACGCACACACGCGCCCTGGTATTTTTTTCCTGCTGCACCCTGTACTAACTCGCCTCTAGAGGTGTCCCTGACTGTAACATCCATCATCATCATCACTTAAAAACAAACCCGAAATAACCATACCGTACAGGATCTGAGCCTTCGCTGGGGGTTCGAGAAAACATTGTTTAATCGCTCAGAGGGGGGTCGTTTTCGTCGTTTTTAATCGATTTGGCGTCCATAATTGCATTTTTTTTCACAGCTTCGCGGGGGCGTCCAAAACAGTAGTTATTTGCGGAGGCTGAGGCCCTGTACGGTACCTCCTAACACGTGCCGTGCGAGCTGCGCTGATGTGATGCATGCGTGGGCCGCCTCGTTGGAAAGCTGAGAGTCTTCTCCATCCTGGTGCCAAAGTGTGGGATCCTGAACTCAAATCAAGCTTGTCAAAAAATGCCGCCAAAACTGGGTGAAAAATAAACTGGTCGTGTGTTTGTGTGAATGTGTGGCCGTCATACTGCGTATGTATTTAAGCAACGTCTTCACTAAGGCGTTTAGGGCTCGAAATCGCACACAGGGGATCCCTGTGGCTGAAAGTGTCAGATCCCTTTCCAGCAGTATCACAGGTGTCTGTGGGTGTGGACGTCTGTGGGTGTGGACAGCACTTTTTGTCCCCGCGCTTCGGGCAGGATGTGCACTCCTGGGCTTGAAAGGCGCATGCAGCTCTGTACCACCCATCAATGCTCCAGCATGTCTTTGGGGGGCATTGTCAAGTCATTTGGGGTCTCAGTCTGTGTGGTGATTGATTTTCACTGTTCCCACACTTTGGGCCAGATCACCCCCCCACGAAAACCTGGGGTTGTTTTCCCTAATGGAGGCCTAATGGAGGCCTGGGTAGCGTTGGATGGACCGAAGGTGTCTCAGGAGAGTGTCGAGGCAGCTCCGTCTTGCAAGGCGCAATATTCACCGTGCTCCTCTGCACACTCCACCCCTGGCTCGCCAAGCTGTGACATGTTTGAATTGTCGACGCTTTGTGGTGCGATGCAGCCTCGGTGGCACCAAAATCTTGAGTGTGGGGGCATTTGTACGTGGTATGTCTCAGGGGGACATGTATGTGGTATGTCTAGGTCTTTTGCGCGCTGTCCAATTAGAAGTCGTCGACGAGTTGTGTGCACAATGGCGATGGTAGCGATGGTGGGCCGGGGTGATATTCGCTTCAACGATATGCGCAGCGTGCTTCAGGTGCCCACTGCATTCCGCGGCCGCGTGCGTTCACCAGCGTGCCTAGGCCTGCACGCCTAAGCATAGGCGCGACCCTCGCCACGCACTGGCGCTGCCATCCACGCCCTGTGTGCGAATGTGTTCTGTGTGCTGTGGTGTGTGCTGGGCATGCCTGACAGATGGTGCCCCCACGACTCCCAGACCTCTCCTCTCTGAGATTGAAACCCACCCACCCACGCGTGCATTGCCCTGTATGAAGTGTGCTGTTGTGTGCATGCGTGCACGTTCCGCGCCTGCCAGGTGTCGACCAAGCCCATGTCTCACAGCTGCTAAACACTCGCTTGCGTGCCGACCTGCATGCTGTGTGCTGTTGTGGGCAGGTGTGCACATTCCGGCCGCGCCTGCCAGGTCTGACCAAGCTGGTCTTCACACACCACAGCTGATGCCAACACTCACGCGTGTGCTGACCTGCATGCTGTGTGCTGCTGTGTGCAGGCGTGCACATTCCGGCCGCGCCTGCCAGGTCTGACTAAGCTGGTGTCCCAGCTGACGCGCGAGGGCAACTGGCAGAAGGCTCTGGAGGTGCGTGATATAGTCTGTGATGCTCTGCTCCTTAGAGTCCGTTCGCACGATATACACGCCTGCACACATCGCCCGCCCAACAACCCACAAACAGCACCATCCACACTGTCATCACTTTCCGGCGCCCGCCATATCATCGAAAATGGCCAATTTATTAGCCGCTCATCAGTCATCGCGCACATCCACGGAATGAAGGGGTGTGAGGTGACGCGTGAGGACCAGAAGGCGCTGGAGACGCACACACGCACCACACACACACACACACACACACGCACGCACACACGCACACACACACACACACACACACACACGCACGCACACACACACACGCACACAGGTGTTCGAGGCCCCCTCCTCGCCATCGGCGTGTGCGCCGACACCACCATCACCACACACACACGCACACGCACACACACACACACACGCACACGCACACACGCGCGCGTGCGTGCGTGCACACACGTGTGCTAGCACACACACACACTCACACACACAAACACACGCACGCACGCACACGCACACACACACAGTTTTTCGAGGCCCTCCCCGCCATCGGCGTGTGCGCCAACGCAACCATCACCACACGCACACGCACGCACACACACACGTCACACACGCGCACACACGCACACACACACAGGTGTTTGGGGCCCTCCCGCCATTGGCGTGTGCGCCGACACGACCATCGCCACACACACACACGCACACACTCACACTCACAGAGAGAGAGATATCGTTACAGAGAACTTTGCACGGCAGACCTAGATAGGCTGTTTCTAGTCATCAATTGAGGAGATTCCGTTTGAAGGCGGGAGACCAACCGTACGCCAGCAAGAGGGTGAACAACCTCATTCGTAAAGCAGTGGGGGAAAGGGGCAGTGGCGGGTCATTGACGGCTGTGTTCGTCAATCCGCCTCGACTGAGTTTAAACTAGGTGTCGGCAGAAGGACTTCCACAGTTGTGGAAATCATGCTAAGATGATCCACTCGGTGGTGACTCGCTCGGCGAACTCGGGGCGCTCGGGGATGTCGCGTGTGAAGTTGAAGAGATGGATGTTTGCGGAGGGCGTAGAACGTGACGGACTGGGCGCAAAAGTCACCGGCGTGAGCCGGAAGAAGGTGATGGCGCCGCCGGCATAGAGCGAAGTCGTGTCCGAGCAGCGGTAGTCGTGCAAGTGGGAAGCAGTGGGAGGGAGGCAGCGGGAGGGTAGTCGGAGGGAGAGGGTGAGGGCGGGGGAGGGTTAGGAGGGGCGGGGGGCACAGGATGGGGTGGGGTGCAGTGGGGATGGAGGGGTGGAAGACAGGAGAAGGGAGGGAGGAGAGGGGAGAGAGGAGGGAGCCACACTGTGGCCCGGCCACATGACGCATACATAGGCGCTGGTAGCATGGGGGGGTGCATGGGGTGCATGTGCGCGCATGGGGCGCATGGGGAGGGGCAACTCCATGTGACGAGCATGTGGGTGTATGGAGGTCGACGGGGCGGCAGTGGGATAAGCGGTGGGTCTCTTGAGGTGGGGCGTGGGGTCGAATGAACGACTGGGCGGTGGGCGGTGGGCGGGACGGTGGCGGCTGGAGGAACTCGGTAGCTCAAGTTGAGCGCTGGCTCAGGCCGCATGGCGGTCGAAGTGATGGCACTGAGATACCTGGGCTCCGTTGTCTGAAGCTGCAGAGCTGCGGGGGGAGGGAAATCTGTGCGGTAGGGCGTCACGTTTTTTTTGCCATGTGGAGGGCGTGCGAGAGAGTGCGGATGGACTGAGTTCCTGGATGCATGCGTCGACTGGCTGCTGAATTGACAGCCCGACGACAGAGGGCGTACGGAGGAGGAGAGGCGGCGAGAATCGGCGGCGGCATGGGTGAAGGGGGGTCGACGTAGGCGGCGGCGATGACTGTGCGGGCGCAGCGCCCACAGAGTGGGGCGCCCACAGAGTGGGGCGCCACACACACACACACACACACACACACACAGACGCACACACACATACACACACACACACACGTAACACACGCACGCACGCACACGCGCACACACACACTGGTCTTCGAGGCCCTCCCGCCATTGGCGTGAGCGCCGACACTACCATCACCGCGCACACACGCACACGCACACACACACACACGTACACACGCGCACGCACAAACACACACATACACAAACACACACGCAAACACACACACACACGCGCGCATAGGTGTTTGAGGCCCTCCCCGCCATCGGCGTGTGCGCCGACACCACCATCACCACACACACACACACACACACACACATGCACATGCACATGCACACGCACACGCACGCACACGCACACACACACGCTAACACACACACGCTCTCCCTTTCTCCCATTCTATCTCTCCCAGGTGTTTGAGGCCCTCCCTGCCATCGGCGTGTGCGCCGACACCACCATCACGAACGCTGCGATCTCCGCGTGCGACAAGGGCGGGCAGTGGGAGAAGGCGATGCAGCTGTTCCACGCGATGGACGGGTGCGGGCTGCAGCGCGACGCGATCACGTACAGCGCGGTCATCAGGTGTGATTGGTAGATTCACAAGTTGTTATAATATGAATCTTAATTTATTTATAACAATAATCAATCGTGTTTAAAATGTTCCAAGTGATGGATGGGTGTGGGCTGCAGCGCAATGCCGTCACGTACAGCGCTGTCATCAGGTGTGGAGTTAGTTAATTCACCAATCGTTGTAATATTATTTTTAATTGATTAATAACAATAATCAATCATGTGTCAAATGTTCCATGCGATGGACGGGTGTGGGCTGCAGCACGATGCCATCACGAACAGCGTGGTCATCAGGTGTGGGGGGAGTGTGGAATCCACACTGGTAAGTGTGGGGGCGGTGAAAGGTGTGCGACGGACACAAACACACACAACGCGTCTGACTGTAACATCGATTACACACACACACACACACACACACGCACGCGCACGCGCGCAGCACCCTCTCCAAGGGCCGCCAGTCTACCGCCATCTCTGTGTCCAACAACTTGTGTGAGCCACACACGTCACACACACACACACACACACACACACACGCACCAAATTCCCCCCCACAAACACACCCACCCACCCACCCACGCAGCGCCCTCTCCAAGGGCCGCCAACCCTCCACAGCCATCTCTGTGTTCAACCACATGTGTGAGCCACATTCTTCACACTCTTGTCACAAACACACCCACCCACCCACGCAGCGCCCTCTCCAAGGGTCACCAGTCCTCCACGGCCATCTCTGTGTTCAACCACTTGTTTGAGTCACACTCGTCACACACACACACACACACACACACACACACGCACGCACACACGCACACACACACGTGTAGCGCCCTCTCCAAGGGCCGCCAGTCCTCCACCGCCATCTCTGTGTTCAATCACATGTGCGGGCCACACTCGTCACACACACACACACACACACACACATCAACACACACGCACGCACGCACACAGCGCCCTCTCCAAGGGCCGCCAGTCCTCTACTGCCATCTCTGTGTTCAACCACATGTGCGAGGCGGGCATCGAGTGCGACGCTGTCACGTGCTGCTCGCTCATCACGGCGCTGGACAAGGGAGGGCAGTGGCAGCTGGCGGAGCAGGTGACGAGGGCGTGTGTGTGTGTGTGTGTGTGTGCCCATGCAGTGTGCAGTGTTGCAGTGCGCATGGCAGTGGGTATGGCATCAAGTGCGATGTGGTCACGTGCTGCTGCTGTCTCATTACTGCACTTTGACAAGGCAGGGCTGGCTGAGCAGGTTGGAAGAGACAAGGACGGCTGTGTTTGTGCATGCGTCCCCTTCCATGCATGGGGCAGTGGGCATGGCAGCGGGCATGGGCTGTCACGTGCTGCTCGCTCATCACTGCGCTTGACAAGGGAGGGCAGTGGCAGCTGGCAGAGCAGGTGACCAGAATCATTGAGGAGGGCAGCGTGGGCATGCTGTGGGCATGAGCAGTCGATGCATGGGCAGTGGGCATGGGGTCGCATGCTGCTCATCACTGCACTGGACAAGGGAGGGCAGAAGCAGCCGGCAGAGCAGGTGGTCAGAATCAGCAAGGGGGGCAGCGTGGGCACGAGCAGTCCATTCATGGGGAGTCCATGCATGGGCAGTGTGCGTGACAGTGGGCAGGGGGCCACAAGGATGGTCGCGCTCGCATGTGCTGCTTGCTCATCACACGCACACCGGCAGCACCTTCACTGGTATGACGCGCGATGGCTGTCCCGATTCTGCATTCAGACCACACACGCACACACCCGGAGCAACCCGCAGGTCTTCTCACAGCCCAGACATCCACACCCACACACTCGGCACACCCACACACACACTGCCACACACGCAGGTCCTCTCACACCCCGAAACATCCACACCCACACTCACCCACGCCCGCACACGCCCACACACACACACACACGCACACACGCACACACACACGCACACTCGCCCGCAGGTCTTCATCCAGATGTACCAGGACCACCCTCAGTTCAAGGTTCTGCTGCAGGTGTGTGGGGGGGGTGGGGGGTGGTGCAAGCTCCATTCATACTAGTCCCCTGGGGACTTTTCACAGTCACAAGCTGCTGTTTTAACCATGAAGGAACCTGTCTTCCAGGGGCGCCGCCACTCACCCCCCCCCCCTCCTCCTCACCACCACCACCACACAGGCACAAAAAACACAGGCACCACCACCCACAGACACCCTTCACACCCAACCACACACCACACACACACACCCAGCACCCCCACCCCCACCGGCACACCCTCCACACACACACACACACACACACACAAACACGCACACACACACACACACGCACACATACCTTGGCAGTGCATCGAGGGTGATCACACATGCACACACATGCACACACACACACACCTCGGCAGTGCATGGAGCGCGACCACACACACACACACACACACACATACGCACCCACACCTCGGCAGTGCATGGAGGGCAATCACATACACACACACACACCTCGGCAGTGCATGGAGGGCGATCAGCTGGACGAGGGTGAGGACGCGTTTGCTGCAGCGGCCGCAGGTGTGATTTTGATTGTGATGTGATTGTGTTGTGATTGGATTGTGATTGGATTGTGATCGGATTGTATCTAGAATCTGGACCTGGATCTTGGGATCAGATTGGATCTTGGATCTTGGATCTTGGATCTTGGATCTTGGATCCTGTGATTGGATTGGATCTGGATCTGGATCTTGGGTCGCACCTAGCGCACAGCGTTTACTCGACTTTCTTGGCTTAATACGCCCGTGAGCGCGTGCGTGTTGCGCGTGCGAGTGTATCGATCCCAAATATGCATGGACAAATGCACACGTACGCTCACTCACACACACACACACATACACACACACTCACACATATGCACACACAAACACCAACCACACACACCACCACCACCACCACCACCCACACACGCACGCACGCACACACACACACACACACACACACACACACACACACACATCGAACACACACAGGCATCCCCATCTCGTCACTGACCAAATCCCGCACATGATTTGCATGCACGCACGCACGCACCATGCACACACTTAATTTCTCACTCAGTCTCACCCTATCTTTCACTCACTTTTGCACTCGTCACACACACACATCACGCAGCCGTCCCCATCTGAAAACGCGCTCGTGCACACACACATCACACACACACACACACACACACACACAAACACACACACACACACACTCACACACACACACACATCAAACACACACAGGCGCCCCCATCTCTCACGCACACTTGTCACACACACACACACACCACGCAGGCGTCCCCATTTCGTCACCCACCGACGCACGCGCGTCTGCGCTGTGGCCGGCAGGCCCATGCAGCGAGCCGCTGCTGCAGCTGGTGCGTGTTAGGTTGTAGGGATTGGGGATAAGGGTTTGCCGTCGACGTTTGAGGATTGAGGGTTTAGCGTCGACGGTGTAGGGTTGAGGGTGCAGGGTAGGGGCTTGACGCCCGTGCGTCTGCGCTGTGGATGGCAGGTCGATGCAGCGAGCCGCTCTTGCAGCCGGTGGGGGTTTGTTGGATGTTAGGGTGTGGGGTCTAGGGTAAAGGGGCAGTGAAGGGGTTGTTAGGGATTGTGCTCTGGGGTTGAAAGTTAAAGAAAGGAATTCGATTAGACACCTCGTCCACGAAACCGCGACCGTCGGCCTGGCAGTAGTTGCCGGGGCGGCGGGAGATCATATCGTGTGTGGTTAAGGATACCTAGGGGCGCGAAGCCCGTTCATCTGCGCTGTGGCGACTGGGCCCTCGAGTGTCAGTGGAGGTGACTGGCGCCGCTGCTCCCTTTGTCGATGGCAACGTGCACTAGCGCACGCACGCACACACACATGCACACACACACACACACACACACACACACGTGCACACTCAAAACACACGCGCACACGCAAACACACGCGCACACACACACACGCATGCGCATACGCACACACGCGTGCACACACGCACACACACGCACGCACGCACACGCCCCCCCCCCCACCACACACACACCTGACCTGACCTGCTCCGGACTCTGCTCACAGCCAACAACGATGGGCGCGCTTGGCGGCGGCGCATGGCCAGCGCTTGCAAGCCCAAAGCCGCAGCATGGCGGAGGTTCCGGCGGCGGCGGCGGTGGCAGCGGTAGGTGGCCTGGGGGGGCTGTCTCTCTCCCTCAACACGATGTTGACGCGTTGTCACACACAAGCACACACTCACAAGAGAGAGAGAGAGAGAGAGAGAGAGAGAGAGAGAGAGAGAGAGAGATCATTGCATAAGTCACTGAACGGATTACCTAGAAAGGCTTGGATGTTTGTCGACAGTAGGGGGCTTCTCAGCGGCAGCCGTGGATGGTCTGGGAGGCTGGCTCTCTTTCCCTCGCACACACACACGCACACACCCCATTCCAGATCGTTGCATAGATCACGGCGACATCGTTCCAGGGGTCTGATGCGTTGTGATGAGTTGTCACCCGCACACACGCCCTCCCGGACAGACACACACTCGACACACACTCGCACACACTCGCTCACTCCGTCCTTCTTCTCTCTGAACACGCATTGGCAGGAGGCATCACAGGCATGAGCATTGATGCTGCGGAGGCGGCCGGCGCATTGTGATGAGCTGTCACGCACACACACACACACACACACACACGCACAAACTCGCTCACTCCGTCCCTCTGCTCTCTGAACACGCATTGGCACGAGGCATCACAGGCATGAGCACTGATGCTGCGGAGGCGGCCGGCGTATTGTGAAGAGCTGTCACGCACACACACACACACACACACACACACCAAACACACACATGCACACACTCGCTCACTCTGTCCCTCTGCTCTCTGAACACGCATTGGCAGGAGGCATCACGGGCATGAGCACTGATGCTGCGGAGGCGGCCGGCGCGTTGTGAAGAGCTGTCACGCACACGCACACACACACACACCCAAGACACACACGCACGCACTTGCTCACTCCGTCCCTCTTCTCTGTGACCACGCACTGGCGTCAGCATTGGTGCTGCGGAGGCGGTCGGCGCGTTGTAATGAGCTGTCACGTGCACAAACGCACACACACAGACACTCACACTCAAGACACACACTCGCACACTGGCTCACTCAATTCCTCTTCTCTCTGAACACACACCGGCAGGGGCTTGCACTGGCGTGTGCATTGGTGCTGCGGAGGCGGTCGGCGCATTGTGATGAGCTGTCACGCGCAAACACACACAAACTCACTCGCACACACTCGCTTACTCCGTCCCTCTTCCCTCTGAACACACAACGGCAGGAGCCAGCACTGGCGTCAGCATTGGTGCTGCGGAGGCTGTGGGCGCGTTTGTGTCTGCGTCGATGGGTGATGACCCTGCGGCGCTGCAGGTGTGGGGGGAAGTGTGGGATGGAAGTGTGGGAGAGGTGTGGGGAATGTGTGGGATGGGAGCGTGGGAGCGGGTCGGCGCGTTTCAAGTTTACCTGGATTGCTCCATCCTGATCACAGCACAATGACGTTTTTTTACGATTTGTTTTTACACTCGTGACGCTGATGCTTTGCTGCCACAGGCTGCCGCCGCGTGCCTCAACAAGTTCTTCCCAGAGGGTTCTTCCAATCACACACCCCATGATCGTCCGCACGAGGCGACCTGTGAACTTCCTGATCACATCACAATGACGTTTTTTTACGAATTTTTTTTACACTCGGGACGCTGATGCTGTGCTGCCGCAGGCTGCCGCCGGGCACACGCAATGAAGGTTTTTTTGTTTTTTTTACCATCGTGCATGACACTGCTGCTGTGCCGCCGCAGGCTGCTGCCGCGCGCCTCAACGAGTTCTTCCCAGAGGGCATGCCAGAGATGACGCCAGAGCTGCAGGACCAGGTCAGTCGAGGATGTTTTTGGAGTATAAGATGGGCATTTCATGAAACCAGGCCCACCCTCCCTACGCCCTCCTAGCATAATTTTCTAACCCAACCCAACACACTGTACAATCGACTACCCCCCCCCTCTTAGGTGATGGCGCTTGTGGGCGTGCGTGGCAGCGTTCCCCTACACGCTGCCGCCCAGCTGTCGCAGCTACAGCGCACCCCCTCCCCTGCCTGCACCCTCCTACCACACACCCTCCAACCCAATCCAGCAGAATGTGCACAATCGACCCCCCCCCCCCCAGGTGATGGCGCTTGTGGGCGTCGGTGGCAGCGACCTCAAGCACGCTGACCAGCACCCTGGGCTCCAGCACACCCTGCACCCTCCTAGTAACAGTAATCACCACCCAAGAGACTGAACAATAAACTATTACATCCCCCCCCTCCCCTCCCCCTTGGTGGTGTCGCCTGCAGGCGTGGGCGGAAGCGACTCCCAGCACGCTGCGGCCCAGCTGCCGCTGCTGCAGCACACCACACACACCCTGCCTGCACCCTCTCAGCACTACACACACACTGCCCGCAATCTACAAACTAGTCCTGCAGGCTGTACACAATCGACCCCCCCCCCCTCCCCCAGGTTATGGCGCTTGCGGGCGTGGGGGGCAGCGATCCTCGGCACGCTGCGGCCCAGCTGCCGCAGCTGCAGCGCACCGCAAGCGCACCCCCCACGCAGCTGCTGGCGGGCATGCAGCAGCAGCTGGGCATGCAGGCGCAACAGGGCATGCAGCAGCAGCAGGGGGGAGGGGCGTTCCAGCAGCGCTCGCTGCTGCGCACGTCGAGCCTCAACGTGAAGAAGAGCGCACCCAACAGGTGATTCAAATTGCAAGCAGTTGTCGTAATTGTAGTGGTAAGGTAGTGCAGCAGAGCTTACAGCTTCAGGGCACGCAGCGTGCAGCAGCAGCAGCAGCAGCAGCAGCAGGGGGGGGGGCGTTCCAGCAGCGCTCGTTGCTGCGCACGTCAAGCCTCAACGTCAAGAAGAGCGCGCCCAACAAGTGATTCAAATTGCGAGCAATTGTTGTTATTACGAACAATTGTCGGTATTGCCTAAAACTATAACTACAACCACCCCCGCTTGTGTGCAAGGTCTGCTGCAACGCGCTGCTTGGCGCGTACACGCGTGCGCTGCCGACTCAGTGGCACTTACACACACACACATAAGAGTCCAGATTATAGTCTACATTCTCCACGGAACGACTATATAGTCTATAAATCGTCTATTATAGCCACTATTATATCACTATAATCCACACTAGACTCAATAACCACTGGGTGTATATTGATGAAACTTGGTGGATGTGTCCTTGCACTCTCTCTATCAGGATTCTGCAGTCAGACGTATTTTACAGGATTTTTGGTGGCCTGGGCTGGGCTTAAGAAAAACTCGTCTCAGATGGAAAGTCTAGAATAGTCTATAAAAGTCAATAACAGTCTATAGTCTATAATAGCCATTTGGACCCTTACACACACACACACACGGACACACACACACACACACACTCTCCACAGGGTCTGCTGCAACGCACTGCTTGCCGCGTACACGCGTGCGCTGCCGACTCAGTGGCACAAGGCCATCAAGCTGCTGGACCTCATGTGGCAGGTGCGCGTTTGGTGTTATGCGGCGTGCGTTCGTGCGTGTGTGTGTGTGCGCGCGTGCGTGTGCGTGTGTGCGTGTGTGTGTATGTGTGTGCGTGGTATTATGAAGAGGCTTTAGGGTTTGGGGTTTTGAGGTATAGGGTTTGAGGTGGAGGGTCGGACGTGATGCAGCCGTGGCATGTGGCAGGTGCGCGTTCGGCTGGGGTTGGTTGGAAGGATCCTTACTACCCATCACCCGGGACGGGGCGGGCTAGCTCAGTTGAGACTTCGAGACGAGAAAAGCCCTCAACGCACGCACGCACCCACACATGCATCGCACCCACGCTGTTGCTCCACCCACGCCTCCACCCGCCGGCACTTGTGCGCCTCCCACACATGTTTGACCGCGCAGTGTGGCGGCGAGCCGTCGTCTCGCTCAGCACGGTCATCCAGACTCACACTCACGCACAGCAGAGCATGCTCAGCACAGCACGCACACCCACGCGTCCACACTGGTGCGTCGTCCCACACATGTGTCCCCCCCCACACTTGCCTCCCCACACTTGTGTGACCGCGCAGTGTGGCGGCGAGCTGTGCCCTGATATTGTTTCGTACAACACGGTCATCAAAGCGTGCGGCAATGCGCGCCAGGTGGACCTGGGCTTCCAGGTGCGTGTGTGTGTAGTGTGAACCTGAGTGTGGATCTGGGTGTGGAGGCTGGTGTGGACCTGGGTGTGGACCTGGGTGTGAACCTGGGTGTGGACATCGCTTCGTTCAACACGGTCATCAAAGCGTGCGGCAATGCGCGCCAGGTGGACCTGGGCTTCCAGGTGCGTGTGTGTGTGGTGTGAACCTGAGTGTGGACCTGGGTGTGGACATTGTTTCGTACAACACGGTCATCAAAGCGTGTGTGTGTGGTGTGAACCCGGGGGTTGGTGTGAAACTGGGTGTGGACCAGGGTGTGGACCAGGGTGTGAACAGCGTGTGTGGACATGCCGGTGGACCTGGGCTTCAGGTGCGTGTGTGTCGTGTGGTGTGAACCCGGGTGTGGACCTGGGTGTGGACAGCACGGTCATCAAGTCGTGCGGCAACGGGCGGGGCAGGTGAACCTGGGCGTCCAGGGGGTGGGGTGGGGTGGGGTGGGGACCTGGGTGGCGCCCTCTTCAACCCAAACCCACGGCCATCATCAAGGTGCTCGGGCCCTACGCGCCGAGCACGGTCTTATGCGCCTCAAGAGGTGTCCCTGACTGTCACACTATCATCACCAGACCCTTAACCCTAAACAAATCCGCAGGTGTACCACGTCATGCGGCAGCGCGGGGTGGGAGGCAAGCGAGGACACACACACACACACACACCACATACACACACCATCCTCAATCAAGCACCCAACCCAGGCTGCTCCCAGCCTTCAAATCATCCTTACGCCCTCACATCCCATGTGCGCAGGTTTACCACGTCATGCGGCAGCGCGGGGTGGAGGCGAGCGTCGCAACGTTTGGCACCCTCATCTGCATCGCATCTGAAGCTGGGCAGAGTGGTCTGGTCAAGGTGTGAATGGGTGTGGATGGTGTGGACGGTGTCAATGGTGTGGATTGTGTGGATTGTTTGGCACCCTCATCCGCATCGCATCTGAGGCTGGGCAGAGCGGACTGGTCAAGGTGTGGATGGGTGTGGATGGTGTGTACGGTGTGGACGGTGTGGATGGTGTGGATTGTTTGGCACCGTCATCTGCATTGCATCTGAGGCTGGGCAGAGCGGACTGGTCAAGGTGAGTGTGTGTCTGGATGGTGTGGACGGTGTGAATGGTGTGGATAGTGTGAATTGTTTGGCACCCTCATCCGCATCGCATCTGAGGCTGGGCAGAGTGGACTGGTCAAGGTATGGATGGGTGTGGATGGTGTGGACGGTGTGGATGGTGTGGATTGTTTGGCACCATGTTTGGCATATTTAGGGTCTAATTGCAGTCTAGCTAGACGCTCCCGTTGTGTCATGCTTTCGTCGACGACGACGACAACGCATCTGAGGGTGGGCAGAGCGGACTGGCCAGGTGGGCTGTATATGGGGTCACAGGATTGATGTTTTTTCATCAGGAGGCGTGAGACTGGCCTGCGTCCGGGCGGGGCCTGGAGGCGCACGTCACACACACACACACACACACACACACACACACACACACACACACACGCAGGAGGCGTGGGACTGGCTGCGTGCGAGCGGTCTTGAGGTGCACATCACGTGCGCCAACGCGATGCTGCAGGTGGGGTGTTGCGTTTAGGGTTTAGGGTTTAGGGTTTGGGTTGAGTTGTTTGTCTTGGCAGCCTCCTTGTCCACACCCGCGCCCCTCGCCGGGAAAAAAAAGTCGAGGGTTTAAGGTTTAGGATGATACAATCAATCAAGCAAGCAAGCAAGCAATCAAACCAATAAATCAATCAATCAATCACGAACCAATCAATCAATCACAAACGTTGCACCCGCCACTCGGGCTCTCCCCTGGGGTGTGCTTCCGAGCGAGATTTCTGGGTGGAGTGCACCCACTCGGGTCAACTTCTACGCCAACCAATCAATCAATCGATCAATCAATCACAATCCAATCAATACATCAGTCAACCAATCATTCAAGCAAGCAAGCAAGCCAGCACAAACCAATCAATCAATTACAAGCGATGTCTTGCACCGGTTGCACTATAACTGGTTCTCTCTCGGTTGCACCCTCCGAGTGGCGCGACTGCCGCGTACAGTTTGTGGCCGCGCGCGACTGTGCAACTTTCAACATCATCAACAGCATGACCAGCATGCGACTGTGTAACTCTCAGCACCATCAACAGCATGACCCCCATGGTGGCCTTCACCTGCAGCAGCTAAATGGACAGAGGTCCCTAGTATGTTTGGTCGGCCCTCCTCAAGACTTCGCCCTGAAGGAGCGTCCTGTAACCCTGCAAACCAGCACGACCCGCATGCAACTGTACAACTCTCAACATCATCAACAGCATGACCAGCATGCGACTGTGTAACCCTCAGCACCACCAACAGCATGACCCCCATGGTGGCCTTGACCTGTAGCAGCTAGATGGACGTCCCTAGTACGTTGGGTATGCCCTGCTCAATACTGCCCTGAGGGTCCGTCCTGTAACCCTGTAAACCAGCATGACCCGAGTGCGACTGTGTGACTCTCAACACCATGACGCAACGCACCGAAGGCGCGCATCAAGGACGGCAACTGGCGCAACAATGTGATGACAACGTGTGACCCGCAGCGCGTGCGCCAGGTTGGCCATTATCTGATGAGCTTCATCTCTTCAATGATGCATCTCAATATGCACCGCAGGCGCGCATCAAGGACGGCGACTGGCGCGAAAATGTGATGACTACGTGTAATCGCACCCGCACCGCGTACGCCATGCGCCAGATTGTCCATTCTCTGATGAGCTTCATCCCTTCAATGATTTCCTTCAATGATGCGTTTCACTACGCACCGCAGGCGCGCATCAAGGACAGCGACAGGGGCAACAATGTTATGACAACGCGTAATAGAACCCGCACACGTGTTATCGATCCCGCACCGCCATGCGCCAGTTTGGCCATTGTCTGATGAGCTTCATCCAGTGATTTCCTTTTCGGCTCTACACCGCCATTTGGCTGAATTCCGGCTGTACTTCGACTTTGAACACAGCTCAACCTATTCAGTGGATTGGATGTCTGCCGAGCCCGCCAGACAGACCTTGTCAAGAGCTTTTAATTTACGCAACCCTGAGGACACACGGTCAACAGGAGATCAACGGTCAACGCGGTCAAAGCCAAATCCGGCTGTGGAGCAATAAATTAAAACCCCCCAAAATAAAATCACTGGCTTCATCCCTTCAATGATCCCCTTCAATGATGCGTTTCACTACGCACAGCAGGCGCTCATCAAGGACGGCGACTGGGGCGACCATGTTATGGCCCCGTGTAATCAAACCCGCACCGCGTACGCCATGCACCAGCTTGGCCATTGTCTGATGAGCTTCATGCCTTCAAACGATCCCCGTCAATGATGCATTTCACTATGCACCACAGGCGCTCATCAAGGACGGCGACTGGCGCGATGCCGTGGACCTGTTTGGGTCGATGAAGGCGATGGGGAGCCCGGTGAGTGCGTGTGTGTAGGGGGGCCGGAGGGGCGGAGAACCACTTAGGTTCTATCTCGTGTGTCCACGGGGTCAAAATTCAGAAATCCGACGGTTTTGGAACATTCACAGCAAGGGGACGAGATCCATCTTGTGTTCCATTTCTTGTGTTTTCTGCCCCCCCCCCCCTTGCCGATTCGTCTTCCTCGCATGTCTGTCCAAACGCCATCTCCATCGATCCTTGTCCATTAGGATGCCCCTTCCTCCCACCTCCCTGCCACCCTCCTCCCCCCTCCCTCCCCTTCCCCTCCTCCCCCATCCTCCCACCTCCTCCCACCTCCCTCCCACCTTCTCCTCACCTCCTTCCCGCCTCCGTCCCACCTTCCTCGCACCGCCCACCCACCTTCCGCCCACCTTCTCCCCACCTTCCCCGCAGGTCCGCCCAAACGCCATCACGTTCTCCATCATGATGTGTGCGTACCTGGCGCGTGATGAGACGCAGCAGGTGTGCTCTTGGGTGTGTGCATGTGTGTCAGAGTGTGTGTGTGTGTGTGTGGCAATGGTGGTGGTGGTTGAAAGAGCATCTCCGAGGGCTGGGTTAGGAGATGCTCGAGGGGGCGTGCAAAAATGTTTGTGTGTGAGACGAGAGTAGTACGATCCTCGCCCCTGAGCCCTGAGTAGGGATCCTGATTGGGCAAGACGCCGAATTAACATGGAGGCGAGACGCCAAAGTAACAGAAGACCGAATGCCGCCACTTCTCTGTCTCTTGGTCTCCATGAGGGTGTGCGCACCCCTGGCGCGTGACGACAACGCAGCAAGTCGATGTTACAGTACTCCGTCTGACGCCTTTCGTAGCGTATTTAGACCCTAGGAACGAGGCAGCCAGCAGCTGTCAACATAAGACCCCTAGGACCCTAACTGCCAGCTGCCATCATGACTGCCTTATGCACGCGGTGTGAGAGGAGGAGAGTGTGATCCGTGCCCCGTGGCCCAAGTAGACCTGGGAACATACGCATGAGTGAAACCTGCAGAAGGGGGGGAGCGCAGTGTTGATCCTGACACCATGCGCACCCGCCCCCGCTTCCACCACCTCACTCTTCTGTTCCCCCCACAACCCACACCCCTCTCACACGTCTCCTCCTCACCCTCCGCGCATAGGTCGAGCACCTGTTTGACATGTGCTGCCGCCCTGCTTTCCTCACCTCTTATTTTTGTCCCACACCCCGGCTTCCCTGAAATCTAAAATCAGTTGTCAAAAATAAATCTAAAATCTGTTATTTTCTTCTCACACCCCACACCCACCTCACACTTCTCCTCCCCACCCTTTCCTCATAGGTCAAGCACCTGTTTGAGGACATGCTTGCGCGTGGCGTGCAGCCTACCTCCCACTCTTCTTCCCCCCCCCCCTTCATCCCCTCACACTTCTCTTCCCCATACTCCCCACACACCCCTCACTCGTGTCTTCTACCCAACCTTCCCTCAATAGGTCAAGCACCTGTTTGACGACATGCTCGCGTGCGGCGTGCAGCCGAGCACCAGCATCTACACGGTGGGTGGTTTAGGGTCAAGGGGTCATCTAACCTGTACAGGTTCGAAGGTAAAGGGTTTGAGGGTTTGAGGGTGTGGACCCCAATTAACAAACCGTAATCTGCACAGAGTGCATGCAAACCACGAGTGGGCGACAATCCCATGAACCATGCGTGCGTGCGGCGTGTAGCCGAGCGCCAGCACCTGCACGGTGTGTGTGCAGATCCCAGCTGATGATGGATGGTTGATGCATCCAGGGGCACTGTTACATCAGCTTTCCAGCAAAGACTACCTCTAGTCCTAGTACCACCGCCTAGACCCAGGTCCAGTTCTGGCCCTAACAATTACTTGTGAGGGGTTGTAGCCACCTGCATCCAGGGAAACTGGTTAAGGCGTACAGCTTACAAACCCTGACTAAGAGGCATGCTGGCTTGGTTTTGCAAAACTTCAAGGTTGAGGGGGTTCCCCTGAGACCCTGAAGGACCACCGCGGGTGCAGCGTGCATCCGAGCAGCAGCATCTATACTGTGGGTGGTTTAGGGTCAGGGGGGGGGAAGGTTGGAGGGTGCGCAGTTACATTTACATCGGCTTTCCAGCGAAGACTGCCTTCTAGTTCTAGTACCACCGCCTAGACCCAAGTCCATTTCTGGCTGACAACTACTTGTGAGGGGCGGTAGCCACCAGCCGGCTGCCTGCCAACGTGTAGTCCCAGAGCAAAAAGGAGAGCCCTTGTGCGACGCCTCCAAAAAAGGTCCAAACTGCTTCCAGGGGATAGGGGGTCAAGTGGCGCTTGCCAATGTACTTGACCGCCGAGGTGGAGAGGCCGAGGTGGAGAGTGCGCAAACCCAAACTACCAAACCCCGAAGGTCAAATGCTTGCTCCGGTTTGCAACCCCCCCCCGTCCTCCCAACCCCCCCCTCCCCAAACGTGGTAATCAGCGTGTTTAAAGTCTTGTTGGACGTCTTTGATGGCGTATAAGACTCGTGCTTGCGCGCCCAATCCATGCGGCATGCAGACAGCACCCGCACTAGTCCACTGAGCGGACACACATCGACTGCGTCCATCCCACTAGTTGTACAACATCTGGTCGCGCCATGCGTCTCGTGGTACTGAGCGCCCTAAACCCCTGCTGCCCCCTGCTCAACCGCTTAACTCTGGATGCAGATGCTGGTCAGCGCGTACGCTCAGAAGGGGCAGTGGGACGACGCTCTCTCGATGCTGACCTACATGTGCAGGTGGGGGGAAGGGGGCAGGTGTGAGACAGATAGAGAGAGATGTGGGGGAGAGAAGAGGTGGAGAGGAAGGAAGCAGTGGGACGAATCTCTCTTGATGCTGACCTACATGTGTAGGCGGGGGGGGGGGAGAGAGGCAGAGAGAGGCAGAGAGGATGGGAGCAGAGGGTCGGGGGGAGGCAGGGTGAAAGAATGACAGGAAGGGGGCCAGAGGGATGACGAGCTGTTGATGCTCACGTTTGTGTGCGGGAACCTGGGGGGGGGGGGGAAGGGAGGCGTGAGGTAGAGAGAGAGGGGGGGGGGGGGGAGGTGGAGAGGAAGGAAGCAGTGGGACGATGCTCTCTCGATGCTGACCTACATGTGGAGGTGCGGGGAAGGGGGGGAGAGGGAAAGAGAGAGAGGCAGAGAGGAAGGGATCAGAGGGGGGGGCGGGGGAGGCAGGGTGGAAAAATGAAAAGAAGGGGGGCAGTTTGAAGACGAGCTGTCGATGCTGACGTTAATGTGTAGGAACCTGGGGGGAGGTCAGAGAGATTTCTGTCCCAGGGTTTCAGTCGTGTTTGTTTGATTACAGTCACGCGTAGGGGTTGAATATATAACCACCAGAGGCAGAGAGAGAGGGAGATGAGGGGGATGCGGGGGAGGCAGGACGAAAAGATGACGGGAAGAGGGGCCGAAGGATGCCGAGATGTCGGTGCTGACGTTAACATGCAGGAACCCCAAGAGGGGGGGGAGGGGGGGAGAGGCAGAGAGAGAGGGAGCTGAAGGGGATGGGGGATGGGGGGGGGGGGGAAGGCAGGATGAAAGGATGACGGGAGGAGGGGCCGAGGGATGACAAGCTGTCGATGCTGACGTTTGTGCATGTGGGGGTGGGAGGCAGAGAGGAGGGCGAGCAACAGGGGAGGGGGGGGCGGGGGCTGAAACAGACAGCGGGGTAGGGGAGGGCGCCAACCCACCACCCACCAACTCCCCCACCCTTCCCCCTCTTGTCTTCCAGGCGCGACTCCAACGCCTTCCCACCACTTGCCGTCCACCCCCCCTGTTCACCCCTCCCACTCACCACCAACCAGCACGCCTCCCCCCCTCTCCCCCCTGCCCATTGCCACCTGCCCCCCCCCCCTCTCTCACCCAGGCCCGACTCCAACACGCGCCCACCGCTCGCCGTCCCCCCCCCACACACCCTCTTCGCTGCTGCACACGCGGCGCTCACCCCTGCCCCCCTTGGTTCCCCCTTGACCCCCCTGGGTTAAAACCCTTTCCCCACCACCAACCAGCACGCTCCCACCCACCCCCGCCCCTACCCTAGGCCCGACTCCAACGCGCGCCCACCGCTCGCCGTCTCCCCCACCCTGTTCGCCCCTCCCAATCACCACCAACCAGCACGCGTTCCGCCCGTAACCCGTAATAACCCTTGAACACACGCCCCCAATCAGCAACCAGTCTACCTATCCTTGCGTCCTTGTAGGCCCGACTCAAACGCGCGTCCACCGCAGTCCACCTCCCCCACCCTGTTTACCCCTCCCACTCACCACCAACCAGCACGCCTCCCCCCCTCTCTCCCCCCTGCCCATTGCCTCCTGCCCCCCCCCCCCCTCCCTCTCTCCCAGGCCCGACTCCCCCAATCAGCAGCCCTTCTACCTGTCCTTGCGTCCTTGTAGGCCAGACTACAACGCGCGCCCACCGCTCGCCGTCTTCACCACCCTGTTCACCCCTCCCACTCACCACCGCCCGGCACGCCTCCCCCCCTCTCTCCCCCCTGCCCATTGCCTCCTGCCCCTCTCCCAGGCCCGACTCCAACGCGCGCCCACCGCTTGCCGTCTTCACCACCCTGTTCGCCCCTCCCACTCACCACCGCCCAGCACGCCTCCCCCCCTCTCCCCCCTGCCCATTGCCAGCTGCCTTCCCCCCCTCCTCTCCCTCCCAGGCCTGCCTCTAACGCGCGCCCACCGCTGGCCGTCTCCCCACCCTGTTTGCCCCTCCCACTCACCACCAACCAGCACGTGTTTCACCCGTAACCCCTGACAACCCTTCAACACACGCCCCCAAAGCAACTCCTCCCACTTGCTCCCCTCTCTACCAGGCAACACTCCCAACGCCCGCCCACCGCTGCCCGTCTCCCCCACCCTGTTCACCCCTCACCACCGCCCAGCACGCCTCCCCTCTCCCTCCTGCCCATTGCCTCCTGCCCCCCCCCCTCTCTCCCAGGCCCGACTCCAACGCGCGCCCACCGCTCGCCGTCTTCACCACCCTGTTCGCCCCTCCCACTCACCATCAACCAGAACGCCTCCCCCCCTCTCCCCCCTGCCCATTGCCACCTGCCTTCCCCCCCCCTTCTCCCTCCCAGGCCCGACTCCAACGTCCGCCCACCGCACACAGTCTGCACCACCCTCTTCTCCGATCCCACTCACCACCCACCAGCACGCGTTCCACCCGTAACCCGTAATACACCCTGAACACACGCCCCCAATCAGCAACCTGTCTACCTGCCCTTGCGTCCTTGCAGGCCTGACTCCAACGCCCGCCCACCGCTTGCCGTCTTCACCACCCTGTTCGCCGCCGCGCACGCGACGCTCACGGGCACGCCAAGTGGGCAGCCGCCACCGTCGCCGTCGTCGCCCTTTGGCGGGCAGCAGCTGTCCCCTTCTGGAGGACTGCAGCAGGTGTCGCCCCCTGGAGGGCAGCAGCAGCTGTCGCTCCCTGGAGGGCAGCAGCAGGCGTCCCCTGCCGGAGGCCAGCTGGCGGCGCATGGCAGCGGACAGCAGCCGACCAGCCCACAGGTGCCCGCCCCCACATACACTCACCCCTGAGAAACACACACGCACGTTTACACACACACACACACAAACAAACAAACACATACACATACAGAGAGAGAGAGAGAGACATTCGTTACAGTTCCCACCGCACGGGCAACCTGGATTACGGCTCATGCCTGTGCTAACTAAAGCACACACACCGGCAATCGTTTCAGAAGTCGAAAAACACCCATGGATCTTGAGTTCGTTCGCTGCGGGTGACCCAACCATATGCGCTAGTACGAGAGGATATCCATGGGCTTGGGGATTTTACTTTATTGGTTCTTGTATCATTGGCTTTCATCATAAAACGTTCAGTTGTACACACACACACACACAAACACAGAGATACATTTGCAGCGGGCAGCAGCCAGCCAGCCCTCAGGCGCATGCACACACACACACACACACACACACACGCATACACATACACACACACACACACGCACACACACCCCTGAGAAGCACACACGCACGTATGCACACACTCAGGCGCACACTCAAGCGCACAAAATCCTCCCTTAAAGGCCAGCTGGCGTTGCACACAGCATGCACCCTCGGACGTGTGCATGCGCACACTTCCCACTCCTCAATCTTCCACACTTAACACGGATTCACACTCCTTCGCAGACATCGACACGCATTCACACATTTCACACACACCCTCACAGGCGCGCGCAGACGTGTCGCGTATCCTATGGAGTGCGCTCTCCGCACTCCACGCTTGTTCACACACTCCTCTCCGTTCCCCACTCTTCCACACAGGCTTGCTCACAATCCACACTCTTTGCGTTTGCGTCCGTACACTCCACACTCCGCACTCATTCACACTCCCTCACACTCATTCACACTCACACTCAGTCACACTTTTTCACACACACATGCACGTGCCTCTCAGGCACGTGCCGAGGTCTCCCGCACCCTCGGATGCCTTCGTGCGTTTGCGTCCGTACACTTCACACTCCGCACTCATTCACACTTTTTCACACCCATACGCACATCCCTCACAGGCTCGTGCCGAGGTCTCCAGCATTTTCGGATGCCTTCGTGCAAACTTTCACTCCTCTCACCCTTCCGCACTGCTGACACATGCACACTCAATTCACACTCCCCCACACTCCCCACACTTTCACACAGGCGCGCGCGGAGGTCTCCCGAATCCTCGGCCGCCTTCGCGCCCTGCTTTGGGCAGCGGGGGGGCACCACCACCACGGGCACGGCCACCACTTTGTGAGTTCTGGTGTTGGGCTGATAGCGTTTGCAATTTTGGTGGCGCACGCACACACACACACACACGCACACCCGCCCACACCCACCCACCCACACGCAGGGTCACTCCGACATCGCCCTCTGCCGTGCGATGCTCGCTGCGTACTGCGCGTTGCACACACACACACACACACACACACACACACACACACACACACACACACACAGGGGGTCACTCCGACATTGCCCTCTGCCGTGCGGTGCTCGCTGCGTACTGCGCGTTGCACACACACACACACACACACACACAGACACACCCACCCACGCACACACACACACACACACACACACACACACAGGGTCACTCCGCCATCGCCCTCTGCCGCGCGATGCTCGCTGCACACTGAATGGTGCACCCACACACAGACACACACACACTCACATACACACGCACACGCACACGCAGGGCCACTCCGACATTGCCCCCTGCAGCGCGATGCTCGCTGCGTATTGCATGGTGCACACACACACGCACACAAACGCACAAACACACACGCACGTATGCACGCACACCTACACACACACACACACACACACGCCACACACACATCCACATCCACACCCACCCACACACGCAGGGCCACTCGGACATTGCCCTCTGCCGTGTGATGCTCGCTGCATACTGCGCGTTGCACACACACACACACACACACACACACACACGCACGCACACGCACATCCAGGGCCACTCGGACATCGCCCTGTGCCGCGCAATGCTTGCTGCCTACTGCGCGGTCCAAGACAGCGATGCGGCGCTCGACATGTTTGGAGTCATGGCGGGTCAGGTGGGTGGGTTCTTATTGGCTGTCTCAAAGTCTGACGTGTTTAAATTTTGGTTCCCAGGGTTGCCCAGGGTTGCCCAGGGTTGCCCAGGGTTTTGAACTGTGTTTCATGCGCGACGCTCAGCATGTTTGGAGTCATGGCAGGTCAGGTGGGCTGTTGACGCCCATGGGTTTGCAGTCTGTTGATTGCGTCTCTTTTAGGTTGTTGCGCAGGTGCTGCACAGCTGTTGCAGGCAGGTTTCTAAGGCTTCATGTGCGATGCGCAGCTGAACCTGTTTTGCCATGTATGGGTTCCTTGTGCACCAGCTGTTGCAGATTCCGCCGCACATGCTCCTCCCCCCTCCCTCTCTCCCAGGGCATGCCTCTAGATGTCAACCATGTGTGCTGCGAGCGACAACCTCTTCCGTTTCTCCTTTTCATACATACAGTACTCGTCCCTGCACTGCAGCTTCTTACTTACGCCCCTCCCCTAGTCACAAGCGCTCCACTCCCCCCTCCAGTGGTCCCTGAGAAGGATTCTAGTAATAAGCTTTTTTGCCGGCTCCAGCAACTTTGACAGCTCATACCAGGCACAATACACAGCGGGTATTCATGCAATGCATGCCGTTGTGCTGCTATCGGCAAGAGCTTTCCAACGCATTGCTCCACGCCCCCACCCACTAAGTGTAGGGTGGTTTTCTGGGAAATGGGGAATCCAGCTCGGAGCGGTATACGGCTCGCAGGGGAATCACTGCCCCCCTCACGGCCCGCGGCATGCCACTGCACGTCAACTTTCAATAGCTGTCATAAAAAAAACCTCAACCCCCATATTTACTCCTCTCGTCCTCCTCCCTCCCAGGGCACGCCTCTGGATGGCGGCCATCTGAGCGCAGCAAACGACGCCCCCAACATTTCCCCTCCTCACAATCACCCTACTCCCCTGGGGGGGGGGAGTTCTCCCCCCCCCTCAGGGCATGCACTCCTCTTCTCCCCCCTCCCAGGGTGAATCTCAGGATGGCAACCATGTGCAATCGCCCCCCCCCCCCCACACACACACACACGCAAACCTCCCAGGGCATGCCTCTGGATGGCGACCAGCTCAGCACCGCGATCGACGCCCCCTTCTCCCCCCCCACACACACACTCACACGCACACATGCACTCCTCTTCTCCCCCCTCCCAGGGCGAATCTCCGGATGGCAACCGTGTGCAATCGCCCCCCCCCCCTCCCACCCCCACAATCACACGCACACACTCGCACGTCACAGGGCATGCCTCTGGACGACGACCAGCTCAGCATTGCGATCAACTCCCCCTTTCCTACACCCCCCCCTCTCCCACGTGCACTCCTCTTCCCCCCATGTGCAACCCTCCCCCCCCACCCACCCACACACACACACGCACACGTCACAGGGCATGCCTCTGGACGACGACCAGCTCAGCATTGCGATCAACTCCCCCTTTCCTACACCCCCCCCTCTCCCACGTGCACTCCTCTTCCCCCCATGTGTGTGCAACCCTCCCCCCTCCCCCCCCCAAACACACACACGCACACATCACAGGGCATGCCTCTGGACGATGACCAGCTCAGCACCGCGATGGATGCCCCTTCTCCTCCCCCCCACGCCCCCACATGCACTCCTAACTTCTCCCCTCCCAGGGGAAAACTCAAGATGGCAACCGTGTGCAATCGCCCCCACCCACCCCACACCCACCCACCCACCCCACACACGCACACACACATCCCAGGGCATGCCTCTGGACAGCCATCAGCTCAGCAATCGACACTCCCCCCACATGCACTCCTCTTCTGCCCCTCGCAAGGGGAAATCTCAGGATGGCAACCATCTGAAATCGCACCCCCCCACACAAATGCCCTCCCCCTTCCAAACACAAACGTCACAGGGCATGCCTCTGGATGGCGATCAGCTCAGCACTGCAATCGACGCCGCGGCTGCTGATGGCGCATGGGACAAGGCAGTTGCACTGCTGGCGGTGGCGCAGGTGTGTGCGTGTGTGTGTGTGTGCGTGTGTGTGCGTGCGTGCCTGCATGTTTGTGTGTGCCTGCTTGTGTGTGTATGCGTGTGTGTGCGTGCCTACTTGTGTGTGTATGCGTGTGTGTGCGTGCCTGCTTGTGTGTGTGTGCGTGTGTATGCGTGTGTATGCGTGTGTATGCGTGTGTGCATGTGTGTGTGTGTGTGTATGCAAGATGGAGAGAGAGTGCATGTGGTGCCGATGGCGCATGGGACAAGGCAGCTGCACTGTTGGCAGTGGCGCAGGTGTGTGTGTGTGTGTGTGTGTGTGTGCAAGATGGAGAGAGAGTGCATGTGCTGCCGATGGCGAACGGGACAAGGTGCTACACTGCTGGGGTAGCGCAGGTGTGTGCGTGTGTGTGTGATTGTACGTGCATGTGTGTGTGTGTGTGTGTGTGTGTGCGTGTGTGCATGCATGCGTATCTGCGTGTGTGCACGTGTGTGTTCGAGGGGGTGGTGGAGTGTGTTTACATGTGCTGCCGATGGCGCATGGGACACGTTGGCTGCACTGCTGGCGGTAGCGCAGGTACCGTATGGACGCGCGCACGCCCTTTGCACATGCTCGCATGCACGCACATGCGCACGCCTTTCGCACACGCACGCACGCAAACACTCCCCGCATTCCCAGACCCCCCCCCACACACACACTCACACACACGCATGCAGGACGTGCTTGCGCAGCACGCTGCAGCTCACGAAGGCGGCATCGAGGGCTACCGCTCAGACAGCAACACACGCCTCAGCATCGACAGCACCAACAGCAGCGGTGGCGTGGTCCCCGGCCCGCCCCCGGCGCCCGCGCTGCTGCTGCCACCACCGCGCCTCCTGCGCCTGCTTCGCGGCATGGCGGCCGCTGGTGAGCACCTGATTCAGACACACACGCACGCAGACACGCGCGCGCACACACACACACACACACACACACACGAACACCTCACCCTTCGCTGCCGCCGCTCCGGCTGCGCCTGCTGCACGGCATGGCATGCTGCTGGTGAGCGCCCGATTCAGACACACGCACGCACGCAGAGGCACGCGCGCACGCACAAACACACACACACACATAAGCACGAACACGCCGCCCCCGGCGCCCGCGCTGCTGCTGCCACCGCCGCGCCTGCTGCGCCTGCTGCGCGGCATGACGGCCGCTGGTGAGCGCCCGATTCAGACACGCAGAGATGCGTGCGCACATACACACACACACACACACACACACATGCCTGCTTGCGTCTGCTGCGCGGCATGGCGAGCATCGGCACTGGTAGGTTCCCGATGCATGGCCAAGGCAGCCATGGTAGCCCAGCCAGCCACCTCTCCCCATCCCAGCGGCACACACTCACATGTGCGCGAACACACACACACACACGCAGGCGCCGGCGCGTGGGCCCCCACGCGCGCTGCGCTCTCCGCATGGCTGGAGTCGGCTGCGTTGGCTGCCTCGCCGCGCCACCGCATGCTGCCGCCGCCGCCGCCGCCGCCCCGCCACGTGCCAGCGCCGCCCGGCGCTGCGCCATCCATCCAGGCCCACGCTGCTGCTGCCGCCGCCGCTGCCGCCGCCGCTGCCTCAGTGCTCGCCGCTGCCGCCGCCGCCCCCGCGTCCGTCGCCGCCGCCGCCGCTGCTGCCGCGCCCGCTGCCGCCGCTGCTGCGGCGGCTGCTGCTGCTCCTGCTGCCACCGCCGCCGCCGCCGCTGGCACCGAGCCCGCCGCCCAACTCTCCCCCCGATCGTCGCCCCGAGCCGCCCAGCTCTCCCCCGGAGGCACCGACGGGTCTGAGGATTGGGGCTCGTGCGACGACGGCGGGGTTGAGGACGTTGACGGCGGCAGCCTGTCATCCTCGCCCATCATGCCCATGCCCATGCCCGCTCCCGTGCCATCGCCAGTGCCCGTGCCCGTGCCCGTCCCCGTGCTGTCCCCCGCGCCCATGCCCGCGCCGCTGCCTGTGGCCGTTGCCGGCGGCGATGGCGGTGGCAGCGGTGGAACCGGCGGATCAGCACCGGCAGCAGCAGCAGCAGCAGGTGGACCAGCTGCAGCAGGCGGAGGCGGAGGCGGCGGGGAGGGCGAGGCGCGAGGGGGTGAGTAGGGGGCTGTCTGTGGCACTGTCTAGGTAGTGGGTAGGAAGTGGCTCACGAGGTTTACGTATGTGTTTGGGGAGGAGAGCTCCTCGACTGCTAAGGTCAAGCAGGGTTCTTTGTGTGTGTGTGTGTGTGTGTGTGTATGTGTGGTCGATTTTACAGACCGTATGTGTGCGTGCGTGTGCGTGTGTGTGTGTGTGTGTGTGTTCCCTGGGCGGCCCACTCCCTGGGCGGCCCACTCCCTGGGTCGCGAGTCACGGCGGTCGGCCCATGTGAGTCGCCGTCGCCCATCCCCCCTCATCGCCCCGCCCCCCCCCGTCGACTGCCGCCTATGTACTGCGGCCCACCCTGGACTATCCACCATCGTCACCGCCCGAAGGGGGCAGCCTCAGCGAGCCGAGCAACCTCTTCCACAGTCCCAATCCTTATCCTGTCGCAGAGCCAGTCCCATGCCCTCGCCAGCGCCGAACAGCTCCTCGGCAGACTGTCGACCGCATCATGGACCGCCCCGCCACCGCCTGACGCCGAGCAGATTCTTGGCCGCGACCCACTGCGGCGCCACGACACCATGCACCACAGAGAACCTCACCTTGCCATGATCCCCCCTTCAGCACCCTTCACTCCCCCTGGCACGCTCCAAACTACACAGTCCAACTCTTCCCCACCGTCACCCACCCACAGTCGACCACCCACCCACGCTTTCACCCCCACATGGAGCTCGCCGTCCCATGTGCGCGCCATGCAGGCCCATGCACCCCCGCCCCATGCACCTCCCCAGCCCCCCCGCGCACGCTGACCCCATGCTGGCAATCCAGGCTGGCAATCCCTCCTCACCCCACCCACCCCCATCCGTGAGCGCACACGCGCACGCGCACTCCCCCCTAGCCTCCCACGCCTCCTCCGACCCCTCCCAACCCCCCTCCCTCTCCCCCCTCGCCTCGCACGCCTCCTCCGATCCCTCCCACGCCTCCTTTGATCCCCCCACGCCCCCCCTGATCCCTCCCCCGCCTCCCCTGATCCTTCCCACGTCTCCTCCGATACCCCTGATGAACCCTCACCTGACCCCCCCCCCGATGCCTCATCTGACCCCTCCCACGCCCCTTCCAAACCCCCCCTTCCCGTCTACCGAGCCCCTATCCCAGGCCCGCCTGCCTTCGTCCGTCGCGCATCGAGTTCATCGGTCCAAGGAGCTGATCCGACGTCCTCATGGCCTGCCCAACGAAAACTCAGTCTAGTAGGCCGCGGCCGAACGGATCTAGTAGTTGCGGCGACGTTTACATTGCACGACGGACAACCCCGACTATCGCCCATGGAATTAATCGGCCCATGGGGAGATGATACGCTGCGATTGAAGTTGAAGTTGGTTGGCCAGAGTGGCAACCCAAGTTGTAGTTGGTTGGCCAGAGTGGCAACCCTAGTTGAAGTTGGTTGGCCAGAGTGGCAGCCCCCCCCAGACCCCCCCAAACCAAGGATACTATCCACTCGATTCAGGCGCTGGTCGGTCACCCGCTATTCGAAAGACATCCCAGTGCACGGGTCAGACTTCGTAACAATTGCCGGGGTGTATTGCTGTTAGTAGTACAGGCATTGCCGGTGCATGCGGACGGCCTCATGTAACGCTTGGTTGGTTGGTTGGTTGTGTTGAAGCCGTGGCAGCTGCTGAGCAGCTGCTCAGAGCTTGGGAGTCTTACACCCTGAAACTCTCGAGTTGAAACCCCCAAACCCTTATCAGGTGCCTCGGCAGCTGCCATTCACTCTGCCTGCCACCTGCGACCGATGTCGCTGACATCCAGTGCCACCCAGTAACAGTAACATCGGCTTTCCAACGAAGACTACCCTCTAGTCCTAGTGCCACGGCCTATACACAAGTTCAGTGCTGGCCCTAAGAACTACTTGTGAGCGCGCTCATGAGCGGCGGTAGCCACCAGCCAGCTGCCTGCCAACGCGTAGTCCTAGAGCAAAAAGGAGAGCTATTTTATGCGACGCCTTCAAAGTATATCCTAACTGCTTCCAGGGGAAAGGGGTCAAGTGGGGCTGCCATAAATGGAATCCAACTCGCAAGCAGCCCTGGCCCATTCTGGACTACAGTAGAGAGGGATTGCAGATCTTGGGAAGCACTTACTCCAATGTGCCCCCAAAGCCAGCAGCTGTGGCAGCTTCCAAGCAGGTGCTCGGCAGCTGCCGAGCACCTGCCGAGCACCTGCTCAGCGCGTAAGGGAGTTCCACACCCTGAAACTGAACCCTGGCCCCCCCCAAATGTCACCAAGCAGGTGCCGCGGCAGCTGCCAAGCAGTTGCTCCCCTCGCGGATGGTCGCAACCCTGCCCCAACTGAAACTAAAGCCCTCGCCATGCCCTCGCCCCCCCCAATCTGAAACCAAACCCTCGCAAACCCCCGAAGCTGAGCCTCAGCCAGGTGCAGCGGCAGCTGCCGAGCAGCTGCTCCTCTCGTGGATTGCCGCAACCCTGCCCCAACTGAAACAGAAGCCCTCTCCCCCAATATCTGAAACTAAACCCTCGGCACCCCTCAAATCCTGAACCCTGCCCCCCCCCACCCTGAACCGCCCAAACCCTGAACCCCCACCAGGTGCTGCGGCAGCTGCCGAGCAGCTGCTCCTCTCGTGGATTGCCGCAACCCTGCCCCAACTGAAGCAGAAGCCGTCCCCCCCAAAATCTGAAACCAAACCCTCGGCACCCCTCAAATCCTGAACCCCGCCCCCCCCACCCCAAGTAACAAGTAACACGAGGTTTCCAGCTAAGCAGGCTACTCTTCTACTAGAGACACCCGCCGATACTCCAGCACACTTAAGTACTAGAGTACCGCCGGCTCCCGGCCGATGGACAACCACTCCCGCCGGCTAGACTACCCCAAACAGCGGTCTCTGAGAGACATGTCTGGCAAGGAGCATATAGGAGAGGACCTTCCTCAGGGTCACAGTGGTGGCCTTGTGGCCAGTCAAGCCGGCAGAGCCGACTGGCGCTGACTGGAACGGTCCCCGCCTGGCAGTGCATGGCTGTCCAGCTCTCGTTTGCATGGGGCTCAGCCGGCGCCCCATGCCTCATGCATGGCCAGGTCCCACCCTCCAGGGGTGCATGGACGACAGAGTTGTCATGGAGGCTGCCTGAAGACCTTCCAACGCCAGTCACCAGCAGACGAGCGACCCCGAGGATGAGCGCGGTGACGAACGCTGCGATTGGTGAAGCGGATTTACTCTGTGTTGCCTCGGCGGTCGCCACCGCTGAAGCCGTGATGGTAGCCCGCCTCCACGGGCAGCCATCTTGACCAATGTCCAGCATGCATTGACGGGCGCCAGCTCCTCCGCTCGTCGATCAACTCGTCGAGATCGGTGCCGCATGGCGTCCTGCATGGGGGGAGGATAAGGGCCGTCTCCCAGCACGGGCCGCGGCAGCGCCGCGGCTACTCGCCAAGCCATGGCAGCGCCGGGCAAGCCGCTCCTGAAGTATTCCACCGAGGGGCAGTCTAGCAGGAGCCAGGCCAGTCGTATTTTACCCCGCTCGTCAGCGGCACGGAGATCCTCGTCACCAGCAGCGCCGCATTGCTGGGTCCAGGGCTCGGCGACGAGAACGCGCCTCCGTTAATCGAGCTCCCCCACCCCAAACCGCCCAAATCCTGAACCCCCACCAGGTGCTGCGGCAGCTGCCGAGCAGCTGCTCCTCTCGTGGATTGCCGCAACCCTGCCCCAATTGAAACAGAAGCCCTCTCCCCTAAAATCTGAAACCAAACCCTCGGCACCCCTAAAATCCTGAACCCCGCCCCCCCCCCCACCCCGAACTGCCCAAACCCTGAACCCCCATCAGGTGCTGCGGCAGCTGCTGAGCAGCTGTTTCTCTCGTGGATTGCCGCAACCCTGCCCCAACTGAAACAAAAGCCCTCGAGCCAAAAACCTGAAACCAAACCCTTCCCACCCCCACCCACCAAGTGCAGCGGCAGCTGCCGAGTAGCTGCTCGGCACGTGGGAGGCCTACACCCTGGCACTGAACCTTTGTTGCCCTCTCCCACCAGGTGCCGCGGCAGCTGCCGAGCAGCTGCTCCGCACGTGGGAGGCAGAGTCGAGCGCGGCAGGGTTTCGCGGTGCGGCGCAGAGCCCACACGTGCGCGTACTCCTGGAGCTGCTGAAGGTCGGTGTGGGCGGGCTGATCAACGCACACACCAGTGGTCACACACACACACACGTGCACGCGCACACACACGCACGCACGCACACACACACACACACACACACATGCGCGCACACACACACATGCACACAAGCACACACACACACATACACTCTCTCACACACACACACGCACACACACATGCGCACACAGGACGAGGCCGAAGCTGACCTCCTCTTCCTGGCTCTGCTGGTGCTGCGCGATGCTGGAGGCGCATGGGCGGATGCGTTGACAGCGTTCAGGGCGCTGAAGGTGGGTGCTCGAGTTGCTAACAACGGGGCTCTAGGCTGGACCTTTGAATTTGCGTTGTCTTGGGCCGCCTGGTGGTAGAATACGAACTTTGGTGTCGGGCGGCGCATGGGCGCTGACAGCGCGTTCAGGGCGCTGAAGGTACGGTTTTGTGCATCTTCTTTAGCCTGCCTGGTGGTGGGGTTGCAGTGTCAATTCAAGAGTGGTGAGCGGCGCATGGGCAGGCGCGCTGGGCGCGTGAACGTGTGTGGTTGATGAGTGCACAACGTGCGCCTGCTGCTGCTGAAGGGTTTTTTAGATGATGAGAGTTTTACAATCCACTGCTGGCGGTCACACGTTCGGTTCCAAAGCTCCAGCGGGAAGGTGGGTAGTTGATGAGCGCTCCACGTGCGCCTGCCGCTGAAGGTGTGTAGTTGATGAGCGCTGAAGGTGTGTAGATGATGATCGCTCCACGTGCGCCTGCTGCTGATGTGGGGCGGTGGCCTCTTGAAGCTTGTGCAACCATGCCATGATGGGCATTCCTGGCTGGGGAGGACAGGTTTCACATGTATGCGCTCGGAGGACCCCGGGGTGTGAGTTAAGACCTAGACTACATGTCTAGGGGGAGGATCTACTAGCTAGGGAAGCCCGCAAGGCCACGCAGCGCGCCAGCCTACCAGGTTATGATGACGGATTAAAGTTGAGCCTGGGTGTATGATGCAGGTGCTGAGAGGCTGCGCTGGAGCGCATGGAGGCTCGACCCCGCCAAGCACACAAAGCACACGTACGCTCACCCACACAAGATCACACACACTCCCCCCCCCCACACACACACACGCGCGCACACGCACACACGCCCACACACGCCCACACACGCACTCACACGCGCACACACGCATGCACACGCACGCACGCACGCACAGGTCCACTGCACGCCCTTGACTGCCACGCGCAACGCCCATGTGCTCATATATGTCACGTCTCCTCTATCAACCCTACAACTATAAACAAAACACACGCACACACTCACACACACACAGGTCAACTGCACGCCCTTCACTGCCACGCGCGACGCCCACGTGCTCATACATGTTAGTTCTCCTCTAAACCCTACAACTATAAACAAACACACACACACGCACACGCACACGCAAACGCACACACACACACACACGCGTACAGGTGCACCGCACGCCCTCGACTGCCACGCGCGACGCCCACGTACTCATACACGTCACGTCTCCTCTATAAACCCTACAACTATAAACAAACACACACACGCACACGCACACGCACACGCACACGCACACGCACACACACACGGCCGCACGCACGCACGCATAGGTGCACCGCACGCCCTCGACTGCCACGCGCGACGCCCACGTGCTCATACATGTTACGTCTCCTCTAAACCCTACAACTATAAACACACACACACACACACACGTGCAGGTGCTCCGCACGCCCTTCACTGCCATGCGCGACGCCCATGTGCTCATACATGTCACGTCTCCTCTATAAACCCTACAACTATAAACTAACACACGCACACACACACACACACACACACACAGGTGCACCGCACGCCCTCAACTGCCACGCGCGACGCCCACGTGCTCATACACGTCTCCTCTATAAACCCTACAACTATAAACAAACACACACACGCACACGCACACGCACACGCTAACACACACACAAACGCACAGGTGCACCGCACGTCCTTGACTTCCACACGCGACGCCCACGTGCTCATACATGTTACGTCTCCTCTAAACCCTACCACTATAAACACACACACACACACAAACGTACAGGTGCGCCGCACGCCCTTGACTGCCACGCGCGACGCCCACGTGCTCATACATGTTACGTCTCCTCTAAACCCTACCACTATAAACACACACACACACACAAACGTACAGGTGCACCGCACGCCCTTGACTGCCACGCGCAACGCCCACGTGCTCATGTCCGAGATGCTGTTTGCACACGGAGGCGTAGAGGGGCTGGCGGCAGCGGTGCGCCTCGTAAGGTGGGGCGAGGCTGTGATGGGTTGTTGGGTTGTTGGCGCGCATTCTGGGCGGGTGGCGCACCTCAGGCATGCACAAACAGCATGTCTGATAAGCTTTGTTTGCGCACGGGGGCGTGGGGGGGCTGGCGGCAGCAGTGCGCCTCGTCAGGTAGGGATGCGATGATGAGTGGTTAGGTTGTTGAGCTGTCGGCTGTGTGTGTCGCGCACGCTCTGTGACACTTGTAGCAGGCCTTTGGTCGTGTGGTGAGCGCGAGGCTCGCCACACGTGCAGGCGTTTGGTCATGTCTAGGATGCTGTTTTGGTTCACGGGGGAGTGGAGGGGCTGGCGGCGGCGGTGCGCCTGGTCAGGTGAGAGGATGTCGTCAGGCATGCTTCAGCAGCAGCAGCAGCAGCAGCAGCAGCATTTCTTAGCGCACAGTCCTGTCCCAAGACATCATACGGCCGTCCCAACTCCATCGCAGAGATGCGCTCACGACGACGGCACGCTGTCCTACTGACACCGCCCAACTCAGTTTGCTCAGCTGTATGCACCACCCAACTCAGTTTGATTTACGCCTTTGATTTGCGCCTTTGATTTGATGATGATGACGATGGATGTTGCAGTCAGGGACACCTCTAGAGGCGTATAAGACCGTGCTTTGCGCGAAGGGCCCAGGCACCTTGATGAGGTGGCTGGCTGTTGTGGTAGGG